>PVIJ01010141.1:0-62119 GCA_004024925.1 Scalopus aquaticus | reverse complement strand
TATCTTCTTTCCATGCTGAATAGTATTCCATTGTGTATATGTACCACATCTTCTGGATCCAATCATCTATTTTTGGACATCTGGGTTGCTTCCATACCTTTGCTATTGTGAACAGTGCTGCAATGAACATACGGGTGCATGTATCCTTTTGGATTAGTGTTTTTGTATCCTTTGGGTAAATTCCCAAAAGTGGGATTGTGAGTGTGATTTTTAAACAATGACTTGCTGTTATTCACTCAGGCTTAGATATTCCCGAGAATGTTCTATGTCTTTTTCTCTGTTGACTCACTCTTGCTCTAGTCCTTCCCAAAGCAAATTTGGTGGCCTTGAAAATTTTGAGTTGTCTTAATGTTGGCCTTTCTAACAATACTGAGGTTAGTTCAGAATTAAACCCAGTTGGCATATCTCTCTTCTGATACGAGAATGTGGAAAGCCTTCTGGCCATAGGTGGACCCACCAATTGTCAGAATTTCCACTGCTCATTTGAGCGGCCCTGAGTGTGCTACCTGGTCTCTGGCTGGAGAGGGACCCCATTACTGGAGTTGTTCAAACACATCACTGGAGTTGTGCAAGGTGTAGGTGATCAAGGGAAGGCATGAGCATAAAGAAGATGGGGGAGCCTGGCCAATTGCTCACCAATGTCTTAATTTCTTCCTAAACAGCGACTAGCCTATGGTTCTCACGTTCCTTTTATTTTGTTAAGTCACAGAGACTTTTGGGTTTATTTGTTTTAGCAGCTAATTATTACCTTATCTAGGACAATAACCATTAAGTTTCCATCCAATCCTGAGATTCAAAGATTCTAATCTTGTCTCAGTTGTGATTAATTGTGATTTCTTACCATTTCTTACCATTTCTTCTTATGTTTTTTTCTTCTGATTTCCACAGGATCTCCGTCAGTCCCCTTTTAATTTTTATAGAGCTTCTGATTCATTCATGGAAAGGGAAATGGCTAATGTGCTTTTAACCTGGCTCAAAAGCAAGCATGCTTTCTGGCATGCGTTCAGCTGCTGTGGTTGCCCCCTGGGTCAGGGAGCGGGCTGAGTACTCAGGCAAAACCTGGCACAGAAACAAGGGTGACACCAACCCAGGACATGGTGATAAGAGATGGCATTTGACAGAGCAAATTGCAGGGCCAGAAGTGGGCACAGGCAGGAAAGGTGGAATCAATGGGAGAGGGGTCTCTGCCAAGAGGATTCTCTGCAGGAGCCTCGGCTTTGATTTCCCCAACAGTCTCACTAAGGGGGAGTTCTGTTTCACTGCGTATAGACTCCCTGCAGAGGCCAAGCAAGCAAGTGCTAGTCATTATTGTTCATTCCGAGTTTCCTTCTGAGTGGATCCCTCATATACTGCATAGCCATTAAGTAATTAATAGAAGCAGAGGGTTCCAGAACTTTGGAGAAAGATTTAATGAAATTTGTTTTAATGGTAACTAATTATTGATTAACCAAGGGAATGAGCTCACATTAGCATAGACGTTTTCCTGACAAATTAGGTGTTAGTTTTAGAGAAAGTTTGAATTGCGCTCTCTCTCAAATGGAAACTCATTTAAAAGTGCACCTTTATGAAAATTCCCTTTTTTGTTTTGAAACTTTTAAACAATCATCTTCAGATTGGCAGGCACTGAATATAGATCAGAATTCTCATTCAAGAGAGTGAAACTCTTGAACAAGGTGTTCTTTTCAGTGTATATACTAGTGTGGTAAATAAATTGGCTCAGCTTTTCATCAGGGTGGTTGCTGGCAGTGTGTGTGTGTCTCAGTCTGTGCGCATGTGTGTGTGTGTGTGTGTGTGTGAGAGAGAGAGAGAGAGAGAGAGAGAGAGAGAGAGAATTTCATCAGATGTTAAGATTTAAACATTTCTGTCACGTTACATTTGTTAATTACTCTGTTTTTATTGAAGTAACATTGGTTTATGACATTATGTAGGTTTTGGGTGACAGACTTAGGTATCGATATCTTACATACTATATTGTATTCATCACCAAAGTCTAGTTTCTATCCGTCACTGTACAGTTTCTCTTGACAGAGTCAATGTGTAATCATAGTTTAATTAACAAACATGAGTCTTGGAGAGCTTTATTTAATTTGAATGTTTGCATTGTTTGAGTACAATTATTTACCTGAAGCCTTTTAACACAGTGTCTGTTTTGTAGAATTGGGTTATTTTACTATGCACTGAAAGTTCTATTCAGCAGTGTTAGATAGTATTTGAATGGTCCCCCTCCCCTTTTTTTCTTCATCTCTTGGATGTTGCATAAGCTGTTCACAAATATCAGTTGCTGTTGACATCCCAACCAACAAATATATTTAGCATCATACACCAGAGGCTGGAAAGTAAAGCTTTTAATTAACCTTTAGGGAATTTTTTAAGATCATAGGTTAAAAAATATATATATCAGAGGCAGGAAGTTTTCTGACAAAGGTAATAGAGGCACTTTCTCCTGACTTTTGCATGTGAGCACAGAACAGGGTGACCTCTGACCCACCGAGGTAAGGCAGCAGATTAAGTACCATTAAAATGTATTCACACACTCCACGGCCCAATACCATGACCTTGCCTTGGGAAGGGAACAGGAACATCCAATGAATGGATTACTATGATCAGTTTGAAATTTCAAAAGTTTTGGGAAGGTGTGTTCCCCTCCCCACTTCTTGTTGACATTTTCACTGGGGGAACCCTCTTCGCAGCCCCAGGACCTGGCGCCCTCCAGTTGTTCTTTTTTCTAGAGCATGAGAAGCCTGTCCTTGCTGGGGCCCTTCCTTCTCCCCTCACTCTCCCAGTTCTAAGCTCACCCTTCAGGATGTCCAGTCCTTGCTCTCTACTTTGCAACATAATGAGTTTTTCTAGGTACTAGTTGTGGTACTAAGTGTGTTGCATTTAACCCCCAAGACCATACTGTGCAGGAGTCATTAGTGTTTGTACTAAACACTTAAGGGAAGTTGAGTCAAGAGAAGCCAATGACTGGCCCAAGCGAGGTCAAGCCTTTCCTTCTCTCGGGCCCTCTTTCCTTAAGGGGAGTTTTCAGAAAAGAGCTTCTGTTCCTCATCCTCTTCACGTTCCCCCAAATCCTTTATTGTTAGACACAGTGGACCACCAATTCCTGTCTATTCTTCCTTTGGATTCTTCAATCCCACTGTAGTCAACTCAGGTTCTGCCTGTTTTCCTTCCGTTGCCTTTACCATTCTCTCCACTCCATCCTCTAAGCTCTTCCAAAACTCTTGAACATACCACTCCCCTGCACCCAGGCTAGAAATGGGTGGGATGGGTGACTGCATAGCTGGGATGCCTGGTGGTCTAGCTCTCCAAGACTGCCTTCCCCTCTGCTCTGCTCCCTCGTCTCTGCTTCTCCTCTCTCTTCTCAGTCCTCTCACTGCTTCTCATTTTCCAGAGATGATCAGAGAGAACAGCCATGAAGCAGCACTTGTGCCTTCTGCCCTCCTTGTCTGGACCCCACTCCTGTTTCTACACCCATATCCCCACCCCCACTCTCTGGCTCCTCTTCCATGTTATCAAGAATTCTCTGCCTGCCAGTGTCAAAATCACTGGCAGTGATTTGTCTTGGGACTCAAAAACAACACATTAGGTTGAAAATGGGAAGTTTAATATAAAGATGTTTTGACTATAATCTTTAGAACTATAAAATATCAAGAAAACCCTGCAGATACCCTAAGGCTGCTGCAGAACACCAATGGAAGGACCAGCTAGGAAGGTGGTCCCTGTTCAAGGCTGAGATTCAGACAGTTGAAGAAGTGTAGTCATAGCCTGTTGGCTGGTGGGAAGATCTATGGGTTGTCCATGGTTGCTGAGCAAGGAAGAGCTCCCCCTTTGAGGTACAGGAGGATGCATAGGGCAGTGGACTTCCAGGGCCAGCTCTCCAGCAGGGGGTGCAAGGACTGGGGCTCTGGGCTCTTTATCATCCCCTCTGCCTCCAGCTGAATGCTCAAAGAGATCTGGAGCTTCTTACACACAGCACTGCTTACAGCCCTTCTGGTATTAGGAAATAGAGTTACTGTAACAGCACCAATTAATAGCATGTAACTTCCTCCCATTATTCTGTGTACTAGGGGAAGGAGATGTAAAAATGTCAGTAATAAATGAGAATCATTTTGCCTACCCTGAACTGAGTCTGGTTGGGAATGAATATCTTCTTTCCTTTATCACTTTTGAAAGAGTTCCTTTCAGGATAGGGGACTTATTTCTCCAGATGAAATACTGGAGATCATAACGGAATGGAGAAAGAGAATGACCTGAGTGCTTTGTAAGGGACAGTTTATTGGATCAATGTCGCTTTGTCTTATTACTCTGTGTTTTCCCAAATGGCCTGTAAGTGATTCTTGAATTTCTCTGATCTCAGCCTCAATAGTCAGGACGACGATGTATTAAAAGCTTTGGCCTGTGCAGTGAGTCACTTGTTGTTTATCAAGCACAGCTCCTCTGCTCTCTATGCTGGCACTCTTAGACAGTCCTTTTAAGTTATCAATTTTCTTTTATATCTGAGCAAGCACTTCTCTGACTACCTTTGAGTAGATGTTAGATTGAACTGATGTTCCTCTTTTGAATTTTGTTAGCATTAAAAAAATTATTTGTGTATGTGTGTATAAATATATAAACATCTCATGCCACCCTGAATTATAATTGTTAGTTCACTCCTTGTCATTCTGGAATGTGCCATCTTTAGCTATGAATTCTCAGCATCTGAACTAATGGCTTACATCTATAGGGGATCAATAAGTATTATTTCAATGAGTGGATGATTGAATGATGAAGGAGTCATTGTTATTTTGGTAAACAACAATAGGCCAATATAACCTCTTTGAAGCATAAATGAACATTTATTGGCTTATGTAGTTAGGAAGCTCAAAGGCTACTGCTTCTGGTTTCAGGCAAGACTCAATCCAGGGATTCGAATTCTATCAATATTTGATCTCCCTCTCTTTTAATATATCCTGGTTCTGTTATCATCTAGGTTTGCTGCATTCTCATAAAAGCTCTACAAATGGCATAAGTAAATAAATAGATACTGAAGACTCCAGTCCAGGGTTTGGAAGGATGATTCTTTGTGTGGGACTGTTCCACGCATGGCAGGATATTTAGCATCCGGGGCTTGCAGGCATCAAATGCCACTAGCACTTCTATAGTGTTCCCCCCATTTCCTAGTGCCCCTTAGGGAGGTAGCATGGCCTCAGGTTGAGGGCCACAGCTCTAGGCCCCCTTTGTACCAGCAGGGAAAATGACTTGCCTCTCTGTCACCTCGTATCCATCCCACTTCTTAGAAAGGCTTCTGATGGCTCTGCTTGGATTGTGCTTCCAACCCTGGACATTATGCTGTTTGAGGCACTCAGGAGGTTGGCCTAGTCCAATTGGCCAATTATCAGGTGTCTATTGCTACATAGCAAATTACTTCCAGATACAGCAGGTGAAAACTTCCATCATCTCAATAACTTCTCTGGGCCAGGTCTCTCAGAGCAACTTCACTGGTGATCTCGGCTCAGCGTCTCTCACAAGGCCACAGTCAAGTTGCTGTCCGGGGCTGCCTCTTCTCAAGGCTCACCTGGGGCTGGGTGATCCACTTCCAAGTTGGCTCATGTGGCTACTTGCATGCTCAGCTTCTTTTGGGCTGTTGGGCACCTGGCCATAGGCCTCTCCATCAGCTGCCTTAATGTCCTTTCTGCGTGGCCGCCGGTATCCTCTAGAGCGATAGGTCCAGGAGAGGGAGAGGAGAATCCCACATAGGAGACACAGCCCCTTATAGCCTAATGTGTCATCACGTGGCGTACCTTCACTGCTGCCAAATTCTCTTGCTCACACAGACCAACTCGGGTGTGCTATGGATGGGGGCGGCACAAGGGTGTGAGCACCAGAGGTGGAATATTGGGGGCCATCTTAGCCACTTCTCTCAGACACAAGGCATACACTGTTCTTATTTCTGGCTACAGAAGTCAAGATCACAGAAACAAGTTCTGGGAAATTATAGGGGGGGGGTGGGGCATTTCTCCAAAGGAAGTCTTGCATTAAAAATACAGCATCGATGTCTGTCTACCACAACTGAGTGTTTAAACTCTTTCCTCAATAACTCCCTGGAGGTGGGACAAGGTAAAATCTTTCTATCTGTAGATGATCACTTGTCCCTTCAGACTCTTTCCTGATGGTTGGAATTTACTTATGCAAAGACTTTCCCAAGCAAGTCAACTGCTGGTTTATAAATAGGTTTTGTAGACCGTGGGAGTAGACCACTATTTGAATGTTTGTCTCTTACATAAATTGCTTACTTTCTTTCCAAAGTTCTCCATTCTTGGTGCTCTTTTAATTTTTAACAAGAGGAAGCACCTGCTATACATACCCTAGTAGGTTTTCTCTGTGGGGTTCAGAGCTGGAGCAGCCCCATGAACAGAATACAGCTGCACCCAGAGCAGACAAGAGGTAATTATTCAAAATAGGTTTTTTTAAATTGTTACTCTTTTTAAAAAATTTATTTCTTTGGGTTGTAGGCCAGAGGTATGGGGGTGGGGTGAAAGGATTCACCAGAGCAGAACAGGCGAATCTACTGAATTACACTGCTGAGGGGAGCAGTGGGCCAGACAGGAGAGGTCTGCTGCGCCATGTGGGTCAGCTCCCTGGCCGGAATCAAACTCGGGGCGTGGTGGTGACACTGCTGAAACTTACCCCAGGCTACCACGGAAGCCGTAAATTGTTACTCTTAAAAAAATGTATTCTGGTAGCATTGGTTCGTATGTTTTAGGGGCACAGGTGCACACCTCTTCAAGGACCACACCATGCCCAGGGCCAAGCACCAGAGGCCCTCTGCTGCAGTTTCGGGGCTCCCTCTCCCCTTTGCGCCCATTCTCCTTTTTTCCTGGCAATCTCAGTTCTCAAATCAGAATTCAAGGGTTTGTTTCAGTTTAGTTTTGTCCGTTCCTTTGCTTTGTTTCTTTCTATTCCATGTATGAGTGAGCTCATAATTCTTTGCCTCTCTCTTTTTGATTTATTTTGCTTGGCATAATCCCCTCTTGTTCCATCCATGTTGTCGCAATGGCAAGAGCTCATCTTTTTAAATAGCTGAGTAGTATTCCACTGTGTATATATACCACAGCTTCTTTATCCAGTCATCCATGGGGGGAGCATTTAGGTTGTTTTCCTATCTGGGCTGCTGTGACTAGTGCTGCAGTGAACACAGGGGGGCGTGCATCTGTTTGGATTCATATTTTTAGATACTTTGGATCGCCGCCTAGGAGAGAGATTGCTGGATCACCTGGTAGATCTATTTTTAGGTTTTTGAGGGACCTCTACACAAAAGTAAGTATCATGACTGTACATTGGGATAGACTTTTTATAGTTGTGTTCCCACAGACTATGGAGAGTAAGTGAATGCTGTTTTCTCATTAGGAATGAATAGCATACAGAGGCAAGGTGAATTTTGAGACGTTAGTCTTTGGTTGAAGTACTGCCAGCCACTGAAACTTCCTGATATCCTGCTGCTGACAGTAATAAGAAACCACCACCTTGCCAGTAAGAAAGCTGCCAGGTATCACATAACCAAAACCCCAGACAGCTGATTGAAGATTTGACTTACTTGGAGCCTTCTTCCAAAGCCCTTGGAAAGTAATAATAATGGTGCTGAAAACGAGTGACTCAGGAAATGAATTAAAAAGAAGTCTTGCTAGGTTTAATCACACAAATGGAGAAACTGCTCAATTAAGGATGAGATTTGTGTGACTTTGAACTACCTTATCCAAATCCTCTGTGCCAAATTGGGCACCCATCAAAATGGATATTTTGTGCAATGTGGGAGAAGAGCGCTGTGTCTTGGGCCCATGGTAGACCAGCACTCTGAGGTCAGGATTGTCAGTCACTGGGCAGAGTCCCCAGGGATAGAGGGAAATGTGCGGTATGACAAAGGGGTGCAGAGGGATGCACTGGCTTTGTCGAAATTTCAAAAATTATTAGACATTTGAAGATGACATTCACCATACTTATTTTATCCCTGCCAATCCCACCCCTTTAACTTTCCAGGTAGTGGAACAGAGGAGAGTCGAGAAGGTGAAGGAAAATGTCATTGTTTCTAAATACACGGTTTTCCCCTGCACCTTCAACACAGACTAAGAGAGAGGGGAAAGAAGAGGCCACAGCCACTCAATTGGTTGTCTGACACTGTATCTCATTACACTTCATGTTTTTATTTTATATTTGTAATGCCTGGGATATTTGGCGAAAAGATTATCTGTGGCTAGCTGGAGCATAAGATGGGGGATCATTTCCAAGGGTATAGGAGAAGTGGGAGTTAGGGTTGGGATCAGCTCTGGAAGATAAACAGAGTATGGTTGGCTCATATCTATGTCCCTCTTTCTTTTTCCCTATATCTGGGATCTGGTTGTTTTGCTCAACCTCAACCCTCACCCCAGCCCCTCACCACGGGCACGGCCAAGTGGCAGGACTGGCACAGAAGAGCTGATGGCCGCAGAGGCTAGTCCGTGAGGCAGACAGTTAAAAAAGTTGGGGACCTCAGTTTCTAGGCCCAGACAGGCCTGGTTTGAGTTTTACCAGCTGTGTGAGCTTGGACAAGTTACTTAATCTCCTTGGGTTTCTGTCTCCTTATATGAACAATACAAAAAAATCACAGATAATCACTTCCTTACCATAGGGTGGTAGTGAGGATTCAGTGGGAGAATACAGTGAATGGTAAAGTAGCTCAGAAAAATCTAGCTCTTCTTGTCCTAGCACCTGGTGCGGGGGGGTCCCACACCTGTCATTGTTTCAAGAACTCGGGAGGTCAGAGTGGAGAGCTGGAGGGGACTTACACTTTCAGGGACTCCTTCCCATCTTGGCTCCTAGGGCTCAAAATACAGTGCTATTGAATCTTCATTTATTTTCTTTCAGGGGAGAGTGAGTTTGTAATGGTTCATGTGCTTTATCCTAGGGTGCGGGGGGGGGACCCCAACATAGCCCTTGGAATTAACTGCCACTTGCAGTTTTCGTGGAAGAAGCAGAGCTCTGAGAAACAGGCACAAGATCTTTCTTGAGAAGGTTTCGAGAAGGTTTTGCCTCGGTAAAGCTTTATGAGACTGCAGGCAACAATTGCTCCTATCATTTGACAAGGTTTGTGGTTAAAGGAAGAAAGTCAATAATTGTGAAATGCAACCTGTAGGGGGTAAACAAAATACTTCTGTGCTTAATAAGTCATTCACTTTCATAATCTCCTGTGAGGTTTCTTTTTCTTCTTCTTTTTACTGGAAAAATCGTTTTGTCTACTTTTTCCTCACTGAGAGAATCTGAGGGAAGAAATATTGCAGGGCAGCTGGTCCCCTGCCCGTCTCCATTCTCTCTGCGGCTGGCAGTGACGGCAGTTGTGCCAGGTTAACTGCTTTGGCTTATCTCAGTCTGGGCTTGCACACAGTGGGGCAGCCTCTGCCCTACACTCCACAACATTGGCGTCGAGTATTTCATTCACAGAGCTTTATGCCCAGTGCTAACACAGCTGTGCTCACATCCTGCCTTGCCTGCCAAGGCGGCCTGCCAGCGCCCAGGCCCCGCTCACCAGCTTGCGAACCCAGACCAGACACAGCCGTATTGGCAGGACTGGCTATTTCGTGGACGCTAAGGATCAAGAGACATTACTGAAAAAATATTTGAGAAGCTCTTCCTTCGCAATCATGTTTGAGACTGACTGAAAGGGGTGTGGGGGACAGAGGAAGGGAAAGTGGAGGAAACAGAACAACACATTAGCCCTGGCCATTTGCAGGGCCGCCTGTCTGCCTGGGTGCTTTCAGCCCAGAGGCTGGCTTCTGCCTCGCCCAAGGCCACTGCAGGCCTGCGCCTTCGGGCACGTACCTGCAGTGGAGGCTGGCTGCTCAGGGCTGCTGGGCCACAGCGGTCATTCTGAGCTAGAGGTGGACTTTGAAGTCCAGTCCTAGGGCCCTGCTGAGGGGTGGACTCCGGCCCCCAGCCCAGATCGAGGCTTTTTCCCCCACTGGGGTGGTGCTGATGACCTCATTCCCCCACCTGTCTATTGGCTGCGTCTGCAGCTGGGACTCGCAGTGTTTTGGTGTTTCGGCTTTGGACACATTTTCTTTCACTTTGTTCAGATGGTGTCTCCATGACAGCACTAAGTGAAACCGAAGCCATCAGATCTATGGCCCTGTCTAGGGTTTGCAGATGAATGACAGTGAAGGTGGCTTGCCCTGGCATTTAATTCACCCAGGAGTCCATGAGCTCACCCCTCAGTACGGGCACATCTGTGACCTCACTCTCATAACTTTCTCGGCAAAGGCAAAAGTGACAGCCGGGCCTGAATCATCATGTCACTTCCCAACCCCTGCCCTGGGCTGCTGCTGGCACATCCGGGGTGGAGCCCGGTGTCTCAGCCGGCAATAACCTGGCCTTTCTACCCTCCCCAGGCCTCCGTCATGTAGCCATGTTCTAGAATGACTGTTTCTACTCTTCCCGAACATCCTCTGGTCCTCCCAGTTGATGCTTTTCTTGAAGGTGTTCTGTCCCCTCCAGCCCCCTTTTCCCATCTTTGCCTGTTGAATTCTCATCACTCTCTCGGGAACAGGGAAAATATTTTTTCCTTGGTAAAGCTTTCTGTGATTTTCAGAGCTTCCTTATGGTTTTTGAAACTTTCATTGCCTTGTCCACCTCTAAACACAGCTAAGCTCCAAACTTTCGTCTTTGGTGTGGGCCTTCAGCTTTCTGGGCCAATTTTTATTCCATAAACATCCATTGTAGGTCTTTGAAATTCCGGCTACTGTTTTAGATGTAGGTAATACCCAGGTGAATGAGATATTGAGTGCGTCTTTGAGGACATCAAATATCCAGTGAACAAACAGGACAAACACCTAATCACGCTGAAAGATGCTAAGACACAGGAACAGAGGTCTGGGCATGCTCAGAATGGGCCAGAGCCAGAACTCCCAGTGTGGCCAAGGCTGCTAGTCTCTGCATGGCCAGAAGAATGTCCAGGAAGGGGGTCCTGAGAAAAGAGGCTGAAACCATGTTTGTGATGGTTAATTTTATGTGTCCATTTGGCTGGGCCACTATATCCAGATATTTGGTTAAAGATTATTCGAGATGTTTCTTTGAAGATTTATTTTTTAGATGAAATTAACATTTAAATCATTGGACTCTGAGTGAAGCAGATTACCTCCAAAACGTGAGTGGGCCTTGTGAAATCAGTTGAAGGTGTTAACAGAAAAAAACTGAACTTGCTTGAGGAAGCTGGAATCCTGCCAGCAGTTCTTTCCTGGGTACCCAGCTTTCTGGCCTGCAGAAGGTTGGTTTTTTTTTTTTTTAAGATTTATTTATGCATACAAGCTGGGGTACATGCCAGAGGCGTGGGGCGGCGAGAGGATTCACCAGAGACAGAGCAGGGAGCAGAACAGGCAGATCGACGGAAACACACTGCTGAGGGGAGCAGCGGGCGAGGCAGGAGAGGTCTGCCGCGCCATGTGGGATTCTCCCCGGCCGGGCATCGAACTCGCATCGCTGCTGCCGACAGCTCCACAGTGCAGCGCTTAACCGCTGCGCCACCAGGGAGGCCTTGGTCTGCAGAAGGCTTTGCTCTGTCCTGCCTTCTCCCAGCTTACCGCTGCCTTCTGGAAGCTAATTGGACATGTGGGCTAGAGTGTACCCAGTGGAGCTGCCAGCCTGGGAAGGGCCTTGATAGTCTTAGATGGGACATGTAGGGCTGTTGAATCCTGTGCACTTAGCAATCGGTATTCAGAGGTGAGTGGCCCTCCCTAGGATGAGGTGGGGCAAACCAGGCTGTGACCTACGGACCATGGGCTGCACACTTTAGGCTCGTCCTGCATAGTGTGGGTGAGGGACTGGCATAGTGGCGAGGGAGTGGGGGATGGGGGTCCAAGCAGGGCCGGAAAGTAGGGAAGCAGCCCAGCTCAAGGGTGTGGACCCAAGCTCGAAGGGCAGGGAGCGTGCTACCTTGAAGCAGTTGGGGCCTGCAAGGCTCCAGAAGTTCAGGGTCCCCAGACCCCCATCTGGGGGGATATATCACTTAGCCCCATACCACACTGACTCCTGTGGCTGAGGATGCTGATTATTTCCTGCTGTTGTCAGGTGAGGCTCAGGTGCTGCCGGGGATCTGCGGTTGACGTGACTGTGCGTGGCTGGAGAAGCAAAGGCCAGGGAAATGAGGCAGGGCTGACAGTTGTGCCAGGGTCTTGTAGACCTTCTTAAATTAGCTGTGGGAGAGGAAATAAGAAAGAGGAGCCAGAAAGCCAGCAGTCAGACTTTTCCATGCCATCTGTGAAGGGAAGAAGAAAGCTGCCAGGAAAAACCATGTGCTCAAGCTAATTGGAACTTCCAAGAGAAGTAACACAGCGCTCCGCAGATCAAGGGGTTTTTTTACTTTTTCTCCCCTTCCTCTCCTCTCCTCTCCTCTCCTCTCCTCTCCTCCCTTCTCCTCTCCTCTCCTTTCTTCCCCCCCTCCTTCCCTCCTTCCCTCCTTCCCTCCTTCCCTCCTTCCCTCCTTCCCTCCTTCCCTCCTTCCCTCCTTCCCTCCTTCCCTCCTTCCCTCCTTCCCTCCTTCCTTCCTTCCTCCTTCCCTTCCTTCCACTTTTCTTTCCTTCCCCTTCCCTTGCTTCTTTTTTCTTTCTTTCTTCTTTAAACACACGAAGTACTGATACAACTAAGAAAATGCAGACCTAAAGATTTGGGATAAGAAGAAAGCAAACACAGAAGCCAGTGAGCCAAGATTAAGCTGAGTCATGTTTGATAGTTTAATAAAAGGAGGTGCCAGCTTTGTGTGTAGGAGTTTGATTTTGCGAAATCTTGCTACAAATTGTATTCTTTATTTATAACACTATTTAAGGGATATTATTTTTAAGAGACAATAATCACAACTGGATGATAGCATGGCTTCATTTCTTCTTTTTATGACTCATGATGAGGAATGGTTTAACTGGGGGCCCCGCTACCGTGTCAGGCACAGCCAGCCAGCCACCCGGGACAGTGAGCACCCCATATCCTGGAGGACCTAGAGATGTTTTACGCGATTGCTTGGAGCATTTAACCTTATTGAGATACCTCAAAGGCCTTACAGGGAATTTGTGCTTCTCATGGGGGTAGTTTTTCTCTCTTCCCCCAGGCAGACAAGGGAAGCTGGCTTTGATGTGATGAGTTGTACAACTTTTGCTGAGACGACAGCCGATGGTTTGCAGGCGTGCGTGATTCAGAAACCTGTCCTCTTTCTGCCCAACATCGTCATTCCATGGCTCCTGCTGGGACACTAAAGGGTCAGTGGAGTGTACAGGCAAGAGAGAGAGAGTAAGAGCAACCTACAAGCCTGCTGGGGGCCCCAGGAGGGGCGGGAGCACGGAGGCTGAGAATATTGGCTGGTTTGCTTTGCCCAATTTTTCATTCCTCTCACGTCTGCCTCTGTGTCTGCAGAGTCTCCGTGTGTCTCTGCACTCAGACCTCCAGACCCTGGTGACTCCCCACACAGATGCTGTGTCACCCCAACATGGCAGCGTGCCTCTAGGCACAGTGTGCCCTACACCCTGGTACAGGCGGTTGCCCCCAGCGTGGTCTGGCACCATCCCACGCTGGGAGGCTCCCTTCACCTTGCTCTTCCGTTTGTGCATTTTAACAAGAGTGACCCACGATGCTTGTCCCTGTGGTCTGGGAGGGGGCTCAAGTGTGGTCCAGCTACCAGGGGTCTTTCCGGCAGGAGGGCATCCCCCACGCCTCTCTGGGATTGGCAGTACAGATACACTTTGCTTGTTTTCTCCAGCTGAACTGATTACTTTTCTGCTCTCTATTGGGCCTTTTTAAACATGGCTTTAGCAGAATTATTGCCCAGGGAGCAGGAGACAGCTTGTTCTCTCCCTGTTGAAACATCAGGTTAGTAACTGATGTCTGTTTTGGCAGTATGGACTCCTGAGACTTCAAACATCAAAGGGCATTGTATTCTATGAACCAAAAACACAAGCCGATAGTGTATTTCTGCCTGTGATAAAATGGAGTAAGTCTTGCACTGAAGAATCTGAAAACCTAGAATCCAGTTCCGGTTGCTCTGCCTGGGAAGGTTCGGATAACTCAGTTACCCTCAATTTTTTCATGTGCGAATGGAGAAACCTGGGATGAACTCCTCACAGGGCAGCTGTGAGAATCACAACGAGATCATGTGTGAGAGAGCGCTGCCTTTTAGAAAAGCTTTGGCAGATGTCAGCCATCGAAAGTTAACTAATATGCCACATGCTTTTCCCCTGGGCTCCTCAGGTTCACAGCTCAGTCCTCTCATGTTTGTAGTGAGAACACATGGTTGTGTATTGTACAAAGCCCCCCACGCAATGTGGACGTTGTGATACCCTCACCACCTTCCCTCCATGAGAATCACTAACAAGAACAAAAAGACTGCTAGAAATAAATGCATTTCACTTCAAGCAGTATAAGGAAAAGCTTATTGTGTGTCAGAGCCCATTATCTTATTCATGCTACTCTTTCCTTACTACTATCTGTGTGTCTGTGCATCTGTCCATCTACCCATCCATCCATCCATTTTTCTGAATATCTCTTAGGCCCTACCAAGCACATGGGGATATATAATACAATTTATTGTAACAATTCCTGCCCTTTATTGGAGTAAGAAAGACAAATGAATAGCAAGTTCCTAAAATATTATATGACCAAGTGCTATAAACTGATAGGCAGAGTTCTCTCTCTCCCATCTCCCATCTCTCCCCGCTTTCTTCCCTTATCTCCCCTTCTTCTTTTGTTTTATCATTCTTTGCATATAGCCTGGTGCTCAAGAAGAGCCTAAGAGGCCTTTCTCTTTTTCCTAAGAAACACCAACATAGGACAGATTGCTCTTTTTCAAGCTGCCTTGAAAAGTGTTTATTTTTCTCTAGAGAGATAGGATAGACTTATTCATTAATTGGAAAATAATACTTTAATGGACTTTTTGGTTATGAAACTCATAAATCCAAGATCATCTTCTGGGATAGTGCTTGGAGACAATCAGTATCTAAATGTTTTGCATAATTAAAATGTCTGCACTGAGGGTGGAATTGCAAATCTCAGATAATTTTCCTCTAGAAACAATTATTTTCTTTCTATAGAAGCCTCAGAAAAGACCTGCCTGGACTACAAGTTGGAAAGACAAGTTTTTGGGAGATAAGTTGGTTTCTTCATCATGACCACAGAGCAGGAAAACACTGTTAGGAGGAGACCTGGAGGGGGGCGGACCCATGGCCCCCACCAGCAGCCTAACCAGTTGTTGTCCCCAAGTCTTGTTAATCTTTACAATGTCTATTTAGAATTAAAAGATGGTTCAGGGTACAGACTTGGGCAAAGAACTTCTGAGACTAACAGACACCCTGGAAGGCTGGTTTCTGCTCCACCCTACAGATGGCTGGATGTGGGTTGGAGGTGCAGATATGAGCCCAGTGGCAGATGAGATGGCCCTCACCATGTGGAGAACACGCCTTGAGGAGTATCAGAGTACATGGATTGGATCATTTTTCAGAGTATTAGCACGAGCAAGTGATTCCTGAAAGGGGAGAGGTCTCAGGTAGCTTGGTGCTAGGCAGATCCACTCAGTAATTCTTTGTGCATAACATACCATGCTAAGGTCTCTGGCCTGAATTCTTGGCTGAAGAAAATAGAACATCAGCCCATGCCTGTCCACCAGAAAGGTGGGCAGTCTCCTTTCAGACAAGGTCGGCAGCCAGCCCTGAAGTCAGCCTCATGAAGGTGGGTGGACTTGAGCTTAGACTTGAAGAGGGCACAACCCCCTGACCCCCACTCCTGAGTACCCTGCTACTTACAGTGTGTTCCTCATCTCACTCTTAGCTCCAGGCTCTAGTTTACACTGGGATCGCTTTCTCCCAACCAGGGGGACGCTCTCTGACAGCATCTTTCTCCTAATAGGACTTCCAGAACATGTGGAAGAGCAACTTGATGCCTAAAGAACATTTTCCCATAAGTTATTTGGGACACACCAGAACCATCAGAGGCTGCAGCAGGCTCGGGTCACCCACCAGGAGCAGATTACATCACAAGTCTAACCACCGGAGACACTACCTTGTCTTCATTTTCCTGAAAGATTCGAGCAAGTCTGCACAGGTAGAGAACCTGAAGGGGAACAAAAGCATACCCAAGGGTGCAGAGGCATCTCCCATGGGCAGAAGCTGTCCTTGCTCTATAAAGTCACACTTAAGGGAAAAAACATTCTGTAGTTAAGTTCACCAGCTTTGGAGTCAGAAAGATCTGGGACTGAGTCCCCAGTGATCACTCATTGGCTGTTTGAACTTGGAGAAGGCATTTTCCTCATTTTATCTTCAGGACCGGAGAGGGAGGTGTTATTATTTCCATGTAAAAATGAGGAGAATGAGACTGGACAAGCCATGGGTGTGAAATATCAGCACAGAACACATCCGAGTAGATGCTTGCCAGGGTCTCTGGGCAGGGTTAGAGATTCTTTCCTCAGAATCATGGTGATGATGTAAAGAAGGCTTGCCTTTATGTAACCCCTTAAAATTTACAAAGCACTTTTTACTCATTAACACCAAGAGAGTGGTATCTGTTTGAAGAGCTGGCTCTAGAGAAACAGGCCTTGGTTTCCTTCTAGGAGGTTGACTTTTATGCCTCAAGAATGGGGAGACTTTCCATCTCCTTACAAATACCTGCCCTCCCATTGTGCGCCTCCCAACAGGAGTGTGGTCTTGGTGCAAAGCCCCGTTTTCTCTTGATCTTAGACCTCCAAGATCCAGAGCTAGAGAAGCAATGATATGGGGGCCCCTGTGAGATGTTCAGTATGGAGATGAGGAGGGGTTAGCCTCACAACTCCAAAGTGCAAGAACTTCCTGGTGAACCCCACCCTTATTCCTGGAACCCAAGTAGTTAGTTGGTCATTTTATTGCTTTCTTTTGCCTTCTGCAGTAGGGAAATGGTGTCCTTTCTCTTCCCCAAAAGACACATCCACCAGGAGTCTAATGACCTTATTTGGAAACAATGCCCTTGCAGAAGTAAATAAAGGATTTCAAGAAGAAGTTGTCATGGATTATCCAGGGTGGCCCTACATCCAATGACAAGTGTCTTTAAGAGATAAGAAGTGAAAATATGGACACACAGAGGAAAGAAGTACATGCAAAGGTAGAGACAGAGAGTGGAGTGATGCAGGCATAAGCTGAGGATCACCTGGAGGGACAGAGCTGGAAGGAGTGAGGTATGATTCTTTCCTTCCCTGGGGCCTTTGGAGACAGTATGGTTCTAATCTGAGACTTCGAGGCCCCAGAGCTATGAGAGAAGAAACTCTGTTGTTTTACACCACCAAGTTTGTGTGATTTCTATAGAAACTCTAGGAAAGTAATACACCATCCCACATATACACACAAAATTCTGCCAAAAAAAAAAAAAAAAAAAAAGGGAGAAAGAAAACTATAAGTGGGGAGAGATACTGAAGTGTAGCTTGTTACCAGTTCTTGAAATTTAGATTGTGAAAAATTCATGTATGCAGAAAATTGATGTCTCCACTGCTGGAGGGAGAGACTACAGAAAGGAATTTCTCTCTCTCTCTCTCTCTCTCTCTTTCTCTCTCTCTCTCTTCCCCCGCCCCCACTCAGGAAAAGCTGGTGGATTCATTCAGCTGTTCTAAGCAGTTGTCCCATTTGTATTCCCTCCAAACTCATCCGTGCCTCTCAATCCCAGAAGGGACTTGCTGAACAAAGCCTGACATTTTCCAGTTCTTGGGTCTGTGCCTGAAATCAACAACCCTCACCAGGCAGGCTGAACAAATCCCCAAGATGTCAGCACAGAATTCTTTCGGCTGAGGCTTCTCCTTCCCTTCCCTGAAGACACTGCAGTGTGTCTCAGGCGCCATGTTAATAGATGAATGTTCTTTGAGCAGAATCGTAAACCCTGTGGAAGCAGCCCTGGTGGCTTCAAAGTTCAGGACGGCAAAAGTTCAAGAAAGACTAGTTAGGGCTACGGAGCAGATTTGGTCAATGTTTGCTGCCCAACATTTATATTTACCCGAATCACGAGTGAGCAGCAATCCAAGATGGGAGGAAACCTTTTCACCCTAGTGCGGCTGGGGGCCAAGCTCCAGAACACTGCTCCGCTGTTGCCGATGTCACCAGGTCCTTGCAGGTGTCAGACAGCATCGGCGGGAAGAACTTGAGGCTTCCTCCCATTCACCACCTTTCCTTCTCCAGTTTTCCAACATATCTGTTGGATTCCACATCTTTCCTAGTCTATTGTAGGTCTTTGTGAGCAGGGTCACTTTTAGGTTTAAAAAGTCTAGTTGGGATCTCCCTGGTGGCGCAACGGGTTAAGTCTCAGCCTATGAAGCCATCCAGAGCCACTGCAGCACGAGTTCGATTCCCGGCCAGGGAGCTTCCCACATGGCGCAGCAGACCTCTCCTGCTTCGCCCGCTGCTCCCCTCAGCAGTGTATTTCAGTGGATCCACCTGTTCTGCTCCCTGCTCTGTCTCTGGTGAATCTGCTCACCCCCCACACCTCTGGCCTATACCCCAGTTCTTGTATGCATAAATAAATAAATCTTAAAAAAATAAAAAATAAAAAGTCTAGTTGAGTCAACCATCTGAGCTGTAGCGCCTCCCATCAGAAGGCACAGCATTGTCACCGAGTGCTGGCCCCGCAGTGACCATGGGCAATGGCACCATGTCTGGTTCACTCTCACTTTAAGGCAAAAGTGGTGTCACAGAGGAGCATTGCACGGAGCCTTTCAGAGACAAGTGGGGAGAACCTGGGGCTGGCGGGGAATCCTAATGGGCAGGAGTCCGAGGCAGATGGAGGAGCTGAGTCCACATCCAGAGAAGAGGAGCTTATGTTCCTCCAGGACCTTGGGCAGTAATTGGCTGGGGTGTAGTGCATGAGTGGGGGGTTAGGGATAAGGGACAGTGGGAGAAGAAACCAAATTAGTGGGGACTTGTTGAGCACATCAAGAATTCCGCATTTCATTCTGAAGGTATTGGGAATGATAAGGTAATGTTAAGCAGAGGGTTGACATGATCAAATTTTATGACATGATCTTTTTTGTTGTTGTTGTTATTTTTATTTGTGTCTTTTACATTACTGTATATTCCCCATAGGTTTCCAGCCACCAATTCACTCATGTACCATCACCATAGTCCCTTGTGCTCCCCTCTCCCCTGTTCTGAGCCCCAATCCTCCCCCCTCTCTCGCTGATTGTCGCTCTTGTATTTTGTTCCCCTATATTCCTGTTATAAGTGAGACCATTTGATATTTTTCTTTTTCCTTTTGGCTTATTTCACTGAGCATGATCCCTTCTAGTTCCATCCTAGTTGCTGCAAATTGCATGTGTTTATCTGTTTTGAATGCTGAATAGTATTCCATTGTGTGTATGTACCACATCTTCTTGATCCAGTCATCTATTTTTGGGCATCTGGGTTGTTTCCATACCTTCGCTATTGTAAACAGTGCTGTAATAAACACACGGGTGCATGTATCCTTTTGGATTAGTGTTTTTGTGTCCTTTGGGTAGATTCCCAAAAGTGGTATTGCTGGGTCGTATGGTAGCTCCATGTTTATTAATTTGAGGAAACGCCATACAGCTTTCCATAGTGGTTGGACCAGTTTGCATCCCCACCAGCAGTGTAGAAGAGTTCCTTTCAGGTACATGCTTTGGGGAAGTCCTAGGTACTAGATCACGGACAAGAAGAGTGAAATGGCAAAAATTCTTCACACAAACAGAAAACACCTAATCTTAGAGGACTAAATGGAAAGTACAATGATGACTCCTCGCAAGGCTGTATCTGCCACCACCTCCCCATCTCTTTTGGGGGCAAGGTTTTTGTTATACCTCAAGTATTCATCACTAGTACCAAGGGGACAGCTGGGCATATCTTTCCTTTTCAGCCTAGGGACCAACATACAGGCAGTGGGCACTCAAACGTTAGGAGGACTTGAGATAAACGTGAGCTCTGGAGAAATCAAAGCCATTGAGCGCATAAACAATACACTGAAGTTCCTGTATTTGATTATTTTTCTCTTCTCTAAGGAAGGGATGTTAATTTCATCCTCACTCTAAGGGTTTTATGATGTACACACAGCAGAACAGAGGGTGGAGAATGAAATTTCCAAGAAGGACTCTTGAAACCACAGGAAAGAAAAACATCAGGGAGCATAAGATTCTTCAAAAGAGTATTCAAATACAAAAATGAATGATAAAAGCTCATTTTTCTAGTTTCTAGTTATCTGAGAGGCATAGAAGTGGGCCTGGTGGCATAAGGGAGACAGAAACATGAAGAGATGGAGAGAAATGAGAAATGCTGGCAAGAGAATTCTCTCTCTCTCTCTTTCTCTCTCCCCCCACCACACACCCCTATAACTCTTATTTTTACAATAAGAAACTATTATTTGAAACTTCTCTTAAATGTTTTACTCCCTCCCCCAAATCTGAAAACGACAGATATTCTTTAAAGTTTCTCTTTCTCTCAGTTGGGTCAACTGGACCCCTTGATCCTGCTGTTCTGGACAGAATCTCCAAGTGATTATTTAGTTTCAAAACTTCTAGGACCCTCCCTTGCCCTTAGCTGGTGAGCCACCCTATCTGTAGGTCATCTTTACCCTCTTGCTTTCTTTTGCTTCTTTTGCAGGCTGTGACCCCTCTGTTGCCTGGCTGCTGAGACCATCAGCTGCCGTTGGGAGCAGGGCAGTGAGTGGGGAAGGCCAAGGTGCGTGCGTTGTGTTGAACTCCACGTGCTTCGGTGAAGGTTTGGGGAGGGAAGTTATATGCTTCCTACATGTAGATAACTTACGGAGTCAATCCTTAGTTTCATTTGATTATTTGTGGATTTTAACTCTAACGTTAATTCAATCAAGTGTCTGGTAAAAATGTTTAAAAATTGGTCTGACATCTTCAGCATTAAGCCACATTAACATAGCTTGAATATCTTTTCCTGTTGTAGCTAATAATGCTGTCATTATAGAAATTTCTTCCTTACCAGCAGGAAATCTGGGAACACATGCTGCCCAACATATCAACAAGACTTAAAATGGGGATTCCTCACCGGTCTGAGTTTTAATGTAATGAATATATTATGCATTACATGGAAATATTACATACTGGGTAGATTTCTACCTCTAAAATATTGGAATGAACAAGTATTCTTGTCAATAAGAAGTTGACTTTTAAGATGATTTTATTATAAAAATGCATATTGCAAACACATTTCCGCATTACGACTTTGAAAAAGTAATAATCCTAATTTTCTTATTTCATGCCCTATGCATGATAACTAGGGTACACAGTCAGGGAAAACAGAAGACCCCTAAAGTGATTTATTGTTGGTCCTTGAGTACTCTGGGGGTAATTACACTCTTCAAAGAATGATATTCTTGTGTGTGCTGTGTGTTTCTATAAATCATATTTCAAATTCTGTGCGATGAACTTCTCAGCAGCCTTTGCCCGGGCATTCATGGCCTCTGACAGATCTATCCCCCAGCTGGTGTTGACTTCTCCCTGCAGTGTAGGGAGATCATTAATCTTGCATGTTCTCTTACTCTGTGTTTTTTTCCCTGTACTGAGATTTTAAAACAGATTGTGCCTGTTTCCACTGACCTTTGAGAGATTTGTCATTTGTCCTCTTTAAAACAGGTTGTGTAAAAACCAATTACTTGAGTATAGCTGGGGTCACAGGCAGTAATTCTGTCACCAGAGTGGTAGCTGTGGTTTTGTCATCCTTCCTTGAGTCAAAATCAGGCGGAGGGATAGCAACAGAAGTGTCTGTTAGGGAGCAACTAAAGGATACTCTGGAACCATCCTGATTAGTGATTCTTCTCCAAGCCCAGTGAGGTCACCTCCGTCCTGCCTCCTGAGCTGTATTGATAAGGAACTGGAGACACTCACCCTGGTCAACTGCCAATAGCTGGTGAGATGGGATTTGCTGAATCCCCTCTGCCGGTGGCTCTTGCAAGAGGCAGTTCTCTTGACTATGGAGAGAAAAAGGATTGTATCTGCACAGGCAGCATAGAGAAGGGATTGGAATTATCGAGTGAAGACAGGTGTTTAGAGCGATATAAATGATTCCTAAGTGAAGGAAGGGCTGTACTGGGGACAGCGCACTCCACCCTTCATTAGAGTGTCTTCCTCCATGGCTGGTTGTTCATTTGTTTCTTTCGGAATGACTTCGGAAATTATCGCCACTGCCCATTTTATATAAAGTTTCCATTTCTCTGATAAAAAGGTTTTTGCTTTTTATCATTATTTAAAATTGAAAAGGCACATTGTTGAATGTTTACATGACTTCTCACTTCACATTGAAGTTCTTTGTAGGATTAAAAGCAAGTGATGACAGACCTTTGGGGAAGAAGGCTGCGTGCGCCCTCAGACTAATCCCCTACTGCAGTGAGTCTATTTCACATTCCACACGCAGGGCCTGTGAAGTGGGGTGTGACATGTGGGGTGTCTGCTCTGTAAGCGCCTTTGCACTCTCTGCCTACATTCGGTGCAGACACTCAATAAAGAGATCATTTTGCTACATTTACATATTTGTACTCAGTTATTTGGACCCTTCACAGACATTGCTGTTTATTCTCTGATTCCCATTCTGCCTTCCTTTTTATTTTGGATTTGCTGTAAAGTGCTATGTGGTCTCTAGCTGTGGACGTGGCTCTCTTCTGGGTGCTTGTCACTGGTCTGGTTCTATTTGTAGTGGGTATTTCTACCCAAATAAGAAGCACTGAAGCCAGAAGCAGAGATTGGAGCCCCCAAGGGAGCACTTGGACCCCCACACCCCTGGAAGTGGTGAGCTCTCCTGCAGCATTTACTGAACTCTGGTCAGTGCCTGGAAAGGCTTTAGGGGCTACAGCAATGGAGATGGACTAGATACACAAGGAACTTGTGCTCACAGAAACTATAGTTTAGTGGGATAAGAGAAAAATAGGGAAATAGGCAAGGACATAAATAAGAAATTATTGGGTAGTCTACCACAGCAAATCTTCCTGAACCTTTGAAGGTGAATTGATTGGATCCCCTTCACCTCAAACTCTTCTTCTAGAAGTTCTCTACCCAGTGCAATGCTCTACTCTTAAGCCAGTCTCCCTACTATGCCCAACAGAAAGAGTCAGGCCCCACTCCATGGAATCCTACAAATTCTGCCATTTCTTGGGCTTTCTGGGACTCGAATGTTAAGCCCTTCTCTAGTTCTACAAGTTTGATCCTATGAGAAACTGAGATAGTTGGGGTGGGGACAGAGGTGGATTGTTCTCTTCCCTCTTCCTAGAAAGATGGGCTACAAGTATTCTTTTGGTAGATATTTTTAGGTTTTTTGAAGTCCAAGACAACATACATCCCCTTTTTAAACAGCACTTAATGTGGGGCTGAGAGCAAGAATACATCTAAGAGGGACATCTCTGCCCTCAACATCACCATCACCACGGTTACCATAATCCTGTCCTACTGTGTGCTGCTTGCACAGTGTCTCACTGAGCATTTAGTGCAACTCTGCAAAGGAGACCAAGTGAGTTCTTCTTATTTCAAGAGAAGAAAATGGATACCAAAGAGGTAATCTACCAGTAAGTTGCAGAACTGGATTCAAATCCAAGTGTAGACATCTGAGGCACTCTTCTGATATAGCGTGTTGTATTTTAGTTTGTGCAAATCCTTCACGAACGTGTACATTAATCAAACCCCAATCGGCACTAAAACTGTGGAAGCACTGAAAATACAGATGTTACTTACAAGCCCCAGGTGCTGCCTTCTGAAGAGAGGCCTTCACTGAGGGTTGTGCCGGATGCTCAGAGTCTCTACTGAGACCTCACCTTGGGCCCTGTGCTCGTTTCCTCCATCTCTGGATGTCTGCAGGACTTCCTCCCTCCCTTTGTCGATATGTTCATTCACATATTGAAATACTGTCTTCCTAGAGTAGACTTCCAGGTGCTGAGATGATCAGTAATTTATCACCACTCAGCCCCAAATTCACCCTTTACCACCTGCTCTGCACTAACAGTGCAGACCCAGCATTTTTGTCTATAGTCGTTCGATGTGAAGTTTTGTCAGTAGAGGGCGCTGGACGGCTGATTAGTCAGGTTCCAGGGTTGTGTGCTTTTGGCTTTTACTTGTTCCTGGTACTGCAGGGTGTCAGTAATGCACATGCAGAGGATACAGGGAGCTCACAGCCCTGGCCCTGGCCTGGCATCCTTTACATGCCCAGCACCCCACTCAGACACTGCCTGCTCCAGGCTGTGCACGGCTCTGCCAGTCAGCCCTTCAATCCTGTCTCCCGAGTTCCCCTTGCATGCACATCTGTCGGCCTCACATCTGGGGACTTTCTTTAGTAGTGGCTCCCGCTGAGCATGCTCTCTCTGTGCTTGCCTTGTGAGGAGGCCTGGTGTCCTTGGTGCCAGGCTCCTGCTGGGTGCACTTCCCATACGGTCTGACTCCTGTGGCGGTGCAGCTTTCTCCTGCCCCCTTCCCAGCACGCTCAGCCGCCACCAGCTCCCCAGGGGGCAGATTTCCAGCAGGTCCAGTAGTGACCTCCCCACTGGTCAGTGAAGCACAGTCCTGGCCTCCTGACTGAGGATCTTGGCTTGGCGATGGGCTCTTCCCCGGTCTGCCTCGGCCCTGGGGGAGTGGCTGCTCCCGAAGGCCCGCTCTGGCGTTCTTCAGGATTTGCTTTACCTCTGCTAGCCCGCTCCTCTGCCTGTTAGTCCGTGTTTATAGTCATCTTTCCCTATTCAAGAGACCGTGTGACTCTTCCCTCCTCATTAGACAGCATCGCACTCAGGGTTTCTCCGCTCTAGCACCGAGGCATTCTGGGCCAGCTTATCCTGGTCGTGTGGCGCTGGCCTGGGATTGCGGGTGTTTGGCAGCATTGCTGGCCTCTCCCCACCAGAGGCCAGTAGCATCTTCACAGTTGTAACAATGAAAAGTGTCTCCAGACATTCTGGAAAGTCCCGTGGGAGGCCAGCAACCCCTCCCCTAACTCAGTCTCCCCCTCCCCATCTTGTCTCCTCCCACTTCCACTTCACTTCTCCTCACAGCACTGCTAGGTACTAGCAGTGTATTTATTTGAAGCATATCTGTTCGCTGTCTCCCTGACTAGAATGTAAAGCACACAAGGGTGTGGACTTTGTCTTGTTCCTGCTGTCACTCCAGCTCCTGGAAGGCGGTCTGGTGCATGCAGTGAATGTGAGTGAGTGAATGAATGGCTGTGCGGAGACAAGATTGGAAATGCAGGAGAAAAGTGCAAGGCCCTGGAGAGGACAGGAAAGGGTGTAAAGAGAGCTGGAGGGAAGGACCTAAGGGGCCCAAAGACCCTGCTAGAAGGGTGGTGGGCGGTGAGTGGTTGCTCAGGGTCTGTGGGACCTTCCAGCTCTGCTGTGGGGCAGGCAGGCAACGGGACCCTCTCCTGACCAGAACTTCTGTCCCTCTAGATATTATATAACATGGGTTTTCTTTCAGGGAATGTGGCAAATTCCATCCCCTGCCCTACAAATGGCACTTGTTTGAGGACAGACCCCCAGGAGCACTCAACCCAATCTAGGTGACCCAGATAAATACGTTTATCCAGCAGGAATCAGTCACGTCAATGCCAGTGGCAACAAGCCGGGCTTGGTTCTCCAGGTTGATTTTCTCTAAGGTTCGCTTTGTCCTTGGGGACGTGTGAGGACCACAGAGCCTGGAAGCAGAGGTGATGCTAATTACATGGGTGTAATGAACAGTGCGAAGCCCTAATGAACATGGGCTCATTCACAGTCATTTTTGAGAAAAGAATTATTTTGCTTTTGCTCAACTGGTTCACTCACTCCAATTAAATGAGATGATAATGGGTGTGAAAATGTTTGTTAAAGCGCAGAGTTCCATAAAACTGTGGGGGATTGATACTATTACTCTAGACAGAAACATCTGCTTTCATTGAATGAAGCTTTGAACAGGAGCACATTAAAGTGTTTGTTCGTGAGGAAAGTGAAAAAGGCTTTGTGCTCCCTGGGAAACAGATTCTGTACCTTCTGCTAATGATTCCTTTTAAGGAAGCAGGGACAGCCAGTGGTCCTTCTCCTATCCTCCAGCAGGGGCGCCACTGTGCTAATGAAGACACTTTCCTGGTGTCTCCAGGATACACCCTCAGTGAACTGGAGAGTTCCCTGGTGTCCAAAGAAGCTTCTGTCTAGGTGACTCACCAAAAATAGCCTGCTCTAGCGGGTATAGGCAGCAGAGAATGACGCAGTATTTTGGAAGGTTGGGTGGGGTCCTGCTGAAGCTGTTTAAGTTCCCAGTCATAGAAATACATGTCTCCGAACTCACTAAGTGCTCACATATTTCAGTGACTTTGATGATATTTTCCTGCTGGGTCTTAGAAATATAAGGTCTTGTAAAAAAAAAAAAAAGGTTAAAAAGGATGTCTTATGTTCAGAAAGGAGAACAAGGAAATTAACCCACCATTTCATGGCTTGCCAATTTCTCTTGTGAAGTATGGATTTAGTATTGGGTCCACTATATAGACAAATAGAAGCATGAAAAAGAAGACAGAAGTTTATTTCTCTTTTCTCATCTTCAGGTTTCTAGATTACTCTGTTGGATTCTAATGTCCATAAATCTGAGCCATATTCCCCCTATGCTGTGCAACAGGCGCAGGGCAGGCTCACTGTTGATTTGGGCAGACAGATAAAAGAATTATGGAGCCCTTGATAGGTTTTTACAGGCATTTAACACTCTCTTAGGGAAACGGGCACACAGGCACACAGCAGGGAGGCTGGCATGCAAGGAGGCAGGCACTGGCGGGGCCGGGGGCCTGGGGGGCAGGCAGGTAACTGAGCCTCTCAGCCCCCAGGAATCCTTGCTTTCTTTCTTTCTCTGGTTTCTCTCTGGTGTTCTCCCTCTCATATCATCTTGTGGTCTTCCTCAGAGTGGTGCTCTTGTAGTTGTAGTCACATCTTGGGGGCACGCTGCCCTTTTAACCCCTGGCCTCTCGGCACTGGTGCCTGCACGTACAGACATGCACGCCCACACCCGGCCCAAGTGCCCATAATTAAAGGTGTGTGTGCCCAGTGCTCATGCCTCTCGGCCTGGGGCACCCACACCAGCCGCAGGTGGGGTGGGGGAAAGTCTGATTTTTACTTAACTTACCCTGCACCCCATTCCACTGAAACTGTGTATCTGAAAAATTTGCTGGCTGCCTGCTCCCCAATTGCATCAAATTGGAATTTGATAGCGATATTAGTCTAGGTTTTATAGTTTTTTGTGGATAGCCTGAAATCTCAACCTTGAGACTTACCCAGCCACTTACTGAAACTTTCTGAAGTTCTATCATATGAAAACGGGTAGGAGCATGCATATCATTATTTGATAGATGGGGAGGAAGGGTTAAATAGTATATAATGTTGAAACTGGGTGGGGGATGGATATAGGGTGTCCAATCCCTTTGTGGTTGCCAACTGAAACCGGGGCAGACAGTACATAACTGCCCAGGCTCTAAGGCAAGAGCCACCAAAAAGCCCCAACAAAGGACAGTGCCTGATGAGAGGACAGGTCACTGTGGGTTCTCACCCGCATGTACAATTGCATGAGACTTTAGGCTACAGGAACAACAACAAACATGGGGTTTATTTTTCAAAAAGGGGAAACAAAGAGCTTACTGCATCCTCAAGTGGTGGCTACCTCATCCAGAAAGCATCAGTGATGGTAGCTCTCTGTGAGGTGCTGGGTTAGACCAACAAACAGCTCTTTGAGACACCAGGCCCAGGGCCTCTGGGGCTCCTTTCAGACTACGTCAAAAACAGGACCGGAGGCCCAGTCTCTGCAGAGTCCTTCGGCTTTTCTTCCTGCTTGGAGGGCGGCTGCTGGATACTTCTTTTCTTCTTTCTTTCTCGGAGGCCAGGAATGGACTTCTTTCTTCTCTCTTCGGAGTCTGGAACTGTCGTCTTTCTTCTCCTGGGGGCTGGTGTCATCATCATCTTCTCCTGTTCTCTTCGGGGGCCTCCATCTCTCTCTGGGGCTAACTTCCTCTCTTTTTTATCCTTCTCCCCCCCCCACCCTTTTTTTCCTTTTCTCCACCCCCCCACCTTGGGTCCCTACGATCCTGGCTTATATCCTCGTTTAGGGTACCATCCACAAGTCTGATTGGACCATTTTTCAGTTCTGGAGCTGATTGGACCTACCCATCAGTTCCTAGCACCTGATTGGTCCATTCAAAATGGCAGTTACTGGGCTCTGAGGAGCAACTGCCACAACTGACTTATGGTGGAGCAGCAGGGTGAGAGGCACCACTGCTGCTGCTGGCTCCCACTGCTGAGGCAGCTTGGTTTCAGTAACAATGTGAATAATAGAGCATAGTACCTAGAGAGTATTCAATACATGGTGATTATTAAAATGATGATTGTGCTTTGATCTTGTATGTGTATTTCTCCTATCCAGCCAGGTGAAGCCAGCAGATAACATAAATTACTCTGGGGAGTGATTATAGAAGCCAAGCCTGTTAATTTTCCAGTCCAGGAAAAGGGCATGTCCATCAAGAGGATGTTTTATCAGATGCCTCTCCTTGCCTTGCAGTAAAAATAAGTTTCAAGATTTTCCTGTGCTGCTTGATATTATTGAGGGCATATGGAGCATGACACTCTTTTGCAAGTGCTGATCTTGGGGGCTCTAAGTCTTAGGGAAACCCTGTTAATGCTGATTGAGTCACACCCAGCTAGATACTACCCTGAATTCTGGGATGTTTTAATAACTGGAGCACTACTGTAGGTTGGGAGTGGTAAATAAAATTTATTATTTGTCTTTACCCCCTCCCTCTGAAAAGCCAGCCATTTTTCCTAGTGGGCTTTCTCTCAGCAACCATTACATCAGAACCTACACTATGACAAAATAACTATTTCAAGAATCAAATGGCACTTACTCGGTGAGAGGAGAGTGGTGCAAACATTCCAAGTGCAATCTCTTAGGCTGTGAGAAGTGAAGGGGCTGAGAGGGAAGTTCCCCTGACCCCTCTGGGTTCATTTCAGGTTGGCTGAACAATCAAATTAGTACTAGGCAGATTAAAAGGAAAAAGAATACATTTAATTACACACGTATGGAGACTCTATATGGATGTAGATTCTTAAAATCAATGGAGAGAAATGAGGTGTCTTTATCCTAAGCTAAGGAATGGGATGGCTCTTGGGGCTTCAGGGAGAGGAGGCCCCAGGTGCTGAACAGAGAGACTCATGAGGAAGATTGGATGCTCTGGGATTAAATGGGGTTTCTCCAACTAAAAGGTTATTTCTGATAAAAATCTTTATTTGGGGTAACAACCCCAATTTCCAATCTTCCATATAGTTAAGGTGTAGGGTAAGTGAAAAAATGGTCAGGATTTTCTGCACTCCTGCCATTAGATTTAATGATAGACCCCTGCGGTCCTGCACTCGTGCCTGATGGCCGCACTTGGGGAAGGGTGTGGGCGTGCGGAAGTGGGAGCACCTGGGCCTGGAGAGCCTGAACATATGAGGGCGGCAGAGGCAGCAGTAGTGGAAGAAGAAGCAGTGGCAGAGGAGCGTTTGGGGTGCAGCAGAGAGACCAGGAGACGCCACCAGAGAGCCCAGAGAGAGTGAAGATTCGCCAGGGCTAGGAGGCCTGCCAATCTCCGGGCGCCCCCCCCCCCAACTCACCTGCCCTGTACCTGATTATCTCACTACAAAAGATCACTAAAAGCCTAAAAAGCCACCAAGGGCTCCAAGAGTCCTCCTTGACCCGCCTGCCTGAATCATAGGGAACCTGCTCCGTGCCTCGTTGGCACAACATGAGGGAACAGAAAATGTTTCTTGTGGGCCTGCAGGGTGTAGAAGGCAGGAAGACTCAGGAAAGCACAGTGTGTCTATGGAGCTACACAGACAGGTCAAAAGGAGGAGTTCAGGAGCCCTCGGTGCCTTTTTAGACTTTTAATGTTTTTTTTGTAGAGAGGCAACCAGGTACAGGGCAGGCAATGGCAGGCCTCCCAGCTCCTGGCAAATCTTCACTCTCTTGGGCTCTCTGGTGGCATCTCGTGGTCTCTCTGCTGAACCCCAAACAGTCCTCTGCTCTATGCTCTGTTCTCTGCTGCTGCTGTTTCTCTGCTTATAAGCCCAGTCTCTGGCTCAAGTGCTCCCACTCACACAGGCCCACACCCTACTCCAGGTACCAGCCATCAGGCATGAGTGTAGGCCTGCAGAGGTCCATCACTGAAGGTAGGGCGGAAAAACCTGACAATTCTCGCTTACCCTACACAGAGCCTCAACTGACCTCAGCGGGAAGTAATCCACATGCCCAGAGCCGTGTCTTGGGAAGTTCAGCTCTGAACACCATGGAGAGCCTGTTTGAAGATCCTGGAGAAGTAGAAGTCTATCCTATCAAAATAACTGGATTCTTATGTCTGCATGAGTCAATCATTCGTTAAGCCTCACAAACCCTGGAAAAAAGTAATTTTTTTGGTTCAAAATGGAACTGTGTCCTCCTGTTAGAGGTTCTGCACAAGCAAGGAAAGAAAAATCCTCATTACTCTTACATCCCGTTGACAATTTAGTAATAAAAGCTATTGAGAAGCTTTTCCTGGGTGAGGGTTGTTGGGTAATTTACTCACTTGGTGATGACTGGGTTGTTCCCAGTTGCCGAGGGAGGTGCCAATCAACTCAGGGGATATGTCTTGCGCTCCGCAGCCCTGTATCGGTTGGAACAGGGCTTGTCCCCTCCAACAGCAGCTTCCCTGGGCTTACAATATTCATTGCCTGCACCTTGTACATTTAGGTGAACCTAAAGGTCTATTTGGACTTCAAATGAACACGTTTTTATTGCATGCACCCTACTTTCCTTACCTCAGCTCCTTACTTCGCTTAATTTCTCTTCTTAGCATTTATCCTCTCTGACATACCTCCACTTGTTAACCTATCTCTGTGTGTTTCCCTGACTACAGGGTAAGTTTCATAGGATAAAAGATTTTAATGCTGTGTCCTCAAGTCCTGAAAGCTCTGGCATGTAGTAGTGGTCTGTAAATGTTAGTTGAGGAATGAGTACCAAGTATAAGAAGTGAATGCTGGGATGAATATTAATAAGACAAGTCTTGGCTTTCCAGAGGTTCATAATCTGGGATAATTGGACACAGAAGGACTATGGTTGCAGAAGAACTGTCAACACAACTAAGTGCTTTGTAATCTGTAGGAGACTGGCCCCAGGGGGGTCATTCACACGTGTCTCCAGTGTTTGAGGAACTGTTAGGAGGAAGAAGAATTGGACTAGTTCAATTACTAAAATAATAATAATAAAAAAAAATTGATAGAAGCTATGGGGAAAGGATTTTTGTTCAACACGAATTTCAGAGTTCTCCAAAATGGCTTTGATCTGCAGTGAGCATCATCAGAGGTATTTATTTTATTTTTTTGCTTTTTTATTGTTCTCAAGTGCCATTATTTTACATCCTTGCTAGCGTTTGATGGTATAGGAACGGCGTCCTTCCAGCTCCACCCAGATGTAGTCCCCGTAGATTCCCCTCCACCAAAGCCCGTGGTCTCAGAGGCATTTAACCCTGCCCTGGAGAAACTTCATGTGGGAGATCTCACCAATTGCAATGATTTTCAAAGCTGGAGGGTTTTAAAAACTGGTTTTGCTGAGACTTTCCTGGACATGCTGAATGAGATTCTCCAGGAGGAGTTCCCAGGAATATTTTTATAAGAGACTCCCTGGAGATCGAGATGCAGCTATCTGCTGGCTGTTGCTAGGATTATTGGACTAGGAGGTGGCTCCAAAGGATCCACATATGAAGTTAATAACAGTGGGTGTAGTGCTTGTGAGGACCATTGACCAAATGGAAAATCAAATCGAGAAGGTTCGTATGTGAGACTCACAGGTATTTTATGCAAATATGGAGCTAAACTCCAAACATTCTATCATCCTGCAGAGGATCAAAACTGAAACGGGCCTCCCAGGTGGCGCAACGGGTTAAGCACAGCAGCGCTGTGGAGCTGTTGGCAGCTGCACGCTGTGCGAGTTCGATGCCCGGCTGCGGAGATTCCCACATGGCGCAGCAGACCTCTCCTGCCTCACCCGCTGCTCCCCTCAGCAGTGTCTTTCAGTCAATCTGCCTTTCTGGTCCCCACTCTGTCTCTGGTGAACCCTCGAACCGCCCCATGCCTCTGGCCTACAACCCAGTTCTTGTATGCATAAATAAATAAATCTTTAAAAAAAAAAAAGCAAAAAACCTGAAACTGGAGATTCTTCCCCCTCCTTCACACCTTCCCTCATCCTGGGGCTCTGCCCAGAAGCTAGTGCCAGCAGCAACTGGTTGTGGGCATTTTACCACCCACCACCAGTGGCCCCACTGGAACTTAGGGAGAGTCCTGCTATGACTGAGGGCAGCAGTTGTCCTCTGCCACAAAGCCTCAGGGCATGCAGCCCCTGCTTCTGGCTGCAGGGAGGAGCCTGGGCTCCACTGGGCCACCACCAGTGCTGTGACTCCCTCCGGCTGCAGGCAGTAGAGAGGCCTGTGGATTTGGTGTTTGGATTGTGAAATGGACTGATCGGTGCAAACTATGAGCCAATTGGTAAATGTTTCGGTCAGCCATAGGATTGAAAACTGTCTGATCAGATTTATAGGTGGGGGACCCCGAAAGAGGATATAAGGCAGGGCAGGAGCCAGCTTGGGACACTTAGACTGTCTTGCAGATGGTCTCTCTGTTCCTGACCTTTGAAGAAGAAAGAAGAGAGCAGATGCATCGAGCAGCTGACCTCTGGAGAAGAGAAGCCAAAGTGCTTCACGGAGGCTGGGCTGTCTGCATTTCCCCCCAGCCTGCCTCTGAAGCCGTTTGAAAGGTGCCCCAAAGTCCCGGGGCTGGGGTCTCAAAGAGCTGCTTGTTGTTGGTGTGAGCTGACTGCTCACAAAGACCTGCTAATGCGGTGTTTCTGACGCTGCCACCAACTGGTGATCGGTGGTGGCCAGCACTACTGGTCAATACTGTCCAGGACTGTTGATAGGTGACCAGCACTGTGTCAGGGTGTAGGGAAAATGAGTTAGTCAGGCCTTTTTTACACCCTCCTGTCACTGGCCTCTATGACCAGCACCTGTGGTGGTCTTGCACTCCCATGATTATGGATACCTGCTGCTGCTTCCTCCACTGCTGTCTGGCCCAGCATCCAGCGCTGTCCATGCCGACCTGCAGACTCTGGCTGCAGCTACTCTGGCATCATCTCAGGGGCCCTGCCTGTGAGCACCTCCAGCTACAGTGAGTTGGATCCTGGCCTGCTGCTTGTCGGCTGCCATGCAGGCAACCAGACGGCCTTTTGTTTGGGACTTCTGGACATTATCTGGGGTGAGATAGTCAGCCATGTGTGGCCCTAGAAACTCTTTATTTGCCCTCTTTGTTAAATAAACCCCGCTGTTGTTGTCCCCTGAGCCTGAGTGCTCTTACAGTTGTGCATGAGGGTGAGAACCCACAGTGACCTGTCCTCTCTTGGGCGCTGTCCTTGGGTGGCTGTAGTCCCTCTAGCACCCTTACAACACTGTTTCAAAATGACCGCCTTCATTTCCACATCCAAATTGCTCACCTTACAAATTAACTTGTAATGAATGGTTTCTATTTACTTTATCCTTAATCTTTAGGACTTGAAGAGGAAAGTGAGATATTGGGTCACCTTCTTTTAGGGATTATTATCAAATAAAAAAATGTGCCTTGAATGATGTTTTCTGTTTTTTCATAGAAGAACTGGGGTGTAGGCCAGAGGTGTGGGGGTGAGAGGATTCACCAGAGACAGAGTGGGGAGCAGAGCAGGTGGATCTACAGAAGTACACTGCTGAGGGGAGCAGTGGGCGAGACAGGAGAGGTCTGCTGTACTATGTGGGTGAGCTCCCTGGGTGGGGGGTCAAACTTAGTCATACAGGTGATAGCTCTGAGACATACCCCTAGGTCACCAGGCAGGCCCTTGAAAGATGTTTTGTCATTCAGCACACTCTACTGCACTGCACTGTAACATTTGTGTTGTGTCCTGGATCTTTGCATACACTGTTTTAGTCTTGTGGGTGGTGGTGTAACTGATACATGAAGTGGAGAAAGGAATTGCAGATTAATCATTCATCTTTCTCAGTCTTTAATGGAAACAAGTTTTATTTAGAAACTTAGCCACTTACTCCACAAGTCCTAGCCTGCCCTGCCCATCCACAGTAAGCGACCAGGGACTGCCAGCTACTGAGATGGAAATCTGAGAAGGCCCAGGGCCAGGGTGTGAACACAAGATGATCCCCTGTGGTCTCTGCTCTCAAGGAACTTGGAGCCTGGTGCTGATGACACAATCACAACAAATGTGACAAGTGTTGTTTTAGAGTCATTGCCACTTGAGTGTTTCTGGTCCCCAACCCAGTCTGAGCAGACCAGTGAAGGAGGCCTGAGGCGTTACCCTGCCCCGCCCAGGTCATCCATTTGCATTGAGTGGATAAGCCTGCTGACCTCTCCACTGTAGTCTTTTATTTTTAGCCTGGGAGGAGAAAAGGCTTAGGCTTGGGCCCCGAGAAAGATAGGGGCGTGGAGGGGAGTGATGGTGCCCATCTCCCACTTGGGGTGAGAGTCTGAGAAGAGAGAGGGGAGAGAACAATGAGAGGTGAAGGGGGCCTGTCAGACTTGGGGCACACACGAGTGGCATCTGAAGGGTCAGCTGATGAAATGAGGCACCATGTGGAAGGAGAGGTATTTCCCCAAGCGCCTTCATAGACCAGGGCTGCCCCCAAAAGCAGAGGAATGCAGAAGCATGAGTTCTCACAGTACCGGCAGCTGCTGGGCAGAGGAAGGGAGTCTTCCAGGGGGCTTGAGGTAACATATCTCCAAGTTAAGACCAAGACTGAAGTTCATCTACAGAGCAGTTCCTGGGTACCTTCGTGCTAACTCTTGGGGATCCACAGGGGTGATGGGAATAATTTGAGGGTGAAATAGGATTTGGGTGAACTGGTTAACAAGCTAGTAAAACTCAGATTTTTTTTTTTGTAATTATTTTGTATCATAGGCTCTTCTTCAGAATGCTGAGAAAAGAATCAGGGATCTGTGAGAGAGGCTGACTGGCTGGGGCTAGGAACATTGCAATAGGGGGGACAGAGTGAACTGGCATTTTTTTAAAATAAATGTTTTATTTATTTACTTTTGTTATTCATATCTTTTTCATTATTGTGTGTTCCCCATAGGTTACCCATCACCTGTTCACCCGTGAAGCCATCACCATAGTCCCTTATGCTCCCCTCTTCCTCCCTCTTGAGCCCTTACCCTCCCCTCCTCCCCTGCTGAATATCACATTCTTATTTGGCTCCCCTATATTCCTGTTATAAGTGAAACCATTTGATATTTTTCTCTTTCTTTCTGGCTTATTTCACTGATGATGATCTCTTCTAGTTCCATCCATGTTGCTGCGAATTGCGTGTGTTTGTCTTTTTTGGTGGGAATGCAAATTGGTCCAACCACTATGGAAAGCTGTGTGGCGTTTCCTCAAACTGCTAGAAATGGAGCTTCCATATGACCCAGCAATACCACTTCTGGGAATCTACCCAAAGGATACAAAAACACTAATCCAAAAGTATACATGTACCCATAAGTTTATTGCAGCACTGTTCACAGTAGCTAAGGTATGAAAACAACCCAGATGCCCAAAAATAGATGACTGGATCAAGAAGATGTGGTACATATACACAATGGAATACTATTCAGCATTCAAAAATGAATGGCATTTTGAAGGATGAGTAGGAGTTGGTTAGGCTGCCCTGGGTTGTGAGCATTTGAGTTAGAATTTCACTCTTACACTGTCCCACCTTTCCTCCCAATATCTAATATCGGCACCTGAAACATTGTGCCTTCCAGAAACACAGGGCAAAGCAGCACAACCTTTGGGGTCTCCCTCCAGCCACATCTTCTAATGGCATGCCCAGGGAGTGTGTAGACTACTGAACCCCTGATTCTCCACTTGGCCCCAGTGGAGCGCAGGATTAGTCTCAAATGCTACAACAGGGTGCAGGAAGCAGTCTTCCTTCCCTGTGTTCATATTATGTTCATTATGTTCATATTAATATTTATATATGCACGTACAAGGGAGAGTGATTCTTATTGATAGCAAACAGGTTCTGGGGCCTCCCTGGTGGCGCAAGAGCTTAAGTCTCAGCACTGTGAAGCTCTCTACATCCACGGCAGCATGAGTTTGATCCCAGGCTAGGGAGCTTCCCACATGACTCAGCAGACCTCTCTTGTCTGGTCTGCTGCTACCTTCAGCAGTGTGTTTCAGTCAGTCTGCCTGTTCTGCTCCCCACTCTGTCTCTGGTGAATCGTCTCACTCCCCCTCCCCCGCACCTCTGGCTTACACCCCAGCTCTTGTATGCATATATAAATAAATCTTTTTTAAAAAAAAGCAAACAGGTTCTATTGAAGGCCCTGGCTCTACCTCTCTTGCCTGCTGTCATTGTTGGGAGGATTTATGGCAGAGATAGCGGAATTCCCAAACAGGAGCAGGGCAGGTGAGTGAGGGGGACCTTCACGGAGGGTTTGCTTCTCTCAGGGAGCCTCAGGCAGCGGTGGCAGTGTCCAGACACATTAGTCTATCCACTGCCACAGGAAGGGGGTGATGGGTTTTGATGAGGGGCTCAGAAAGAGCAGGAATCTAACAAGCCTGGCATGACCTCGGGCTTAGAAATTTGAGCCCCTCTGCATTCACACTTGCAGGTGCAGTTGGAGCCCAAGGTCCCAGAAGCCCCTGGGGCACACCCAGACTTTCTGGGGAGGACGTCTTTGCTTTTCTACCACAAAATGCTACTTCTTTGCATGTATTCCGGGGGGGATTGATAAGCATCTTAAAAATTGGAAGATGTTCTCTTTCCTATCAACTCTCTGATCTTCTGGGCTTGGGGGAAACCGAGTTTAAGGAGCGAGCTAGTGCAGACCATAGTGATAGGGATCTCTCTCACACAGGGCTACACCGAAAAGAAACCAGTGGCAGGAAGTGGAAAGACTGTTTTGCTAAAAGCAAAACACCTGTCCGTGCCATTGCTCTGCAGACCAGGCAGGGGCCGCTCTGCCGCACCATTAGGAAGATGTAACCATTCTCTCCTCCCCTCTGCAGCTGCCCCTGTTCAGGGTGCCTGGAGCTTCCATCTTGCGTTCATGACTCCAGATCTGAGCTCTGGAATATGCCAAGCCCCCGTCCTCTCTCTCAGATACCTTCCCTTGATGTGTGGGGGGGTGGAGGGCACCGCAGGCGTGCAGGGTGCACATCAGCTCATTAAGCGTGCCAGGAACCTGACACTCCATGAAGATTAATTACAGGCTCTGCTTCTCATGTGTTCCGTCGTTCCGCAGGTGTCTCTGTTGCTCTGAGATGTTCAAACAGATCCTTAACTAAAGCCACTTCCTCAGATTGGAGGTGTGTCCTGCTCCCCACCGCACAGGGCACACTTCCACGAGTCCGGGGAATGGCAAGGGCTAAAGGGGAAAGTGGCTCCAGGGTGGGGCCACCATCTGGGGTTAGGGTGACTCTGCCCAGTCCAAAAGGGCCCTTGCTTCTGCCTGTGGTGCTGCTGCCTCAGCAGAGCCTCGGAGGCTGCTTGTTAAGAGGCCTGGCGAAGTCAGTGGGAAAACGCCCACAAAGCCCTGCTGTGCTGAATTCAAATTGATTTTTTTTCAGTGGGACTGGAACCAGGCTGAGTCCAAAGTCTAGTAAAGATGGTGCCCCCTGGAGGGGGTTTGCTGATGAGAATGAATAGCCCCACGGAAAAATGCTAAGTTTGCAGTTTAGTGTGGAGATTCTGATGAGAAATAAAAGGGACTAAAGGAGAAGGAGAAGTCAGTCGCCATGAGGCAGGAATAGAGGAAGCAGTCGCCATGATGTAGGAAAAGAAGAAACATTTTTGAATTTTCAGTGACTTTGGGGCCAGCGACTTTGGAGGCTTTGCAAGTAGCCGAGCCACAGAAACTGCTCCCAGTTTTGTCCTTACTGCAGCCGAAGGAAGAAGGCAGAGACCCGAAGCGGGCGCCTTCCAAAAATGCATGGGTGCAGAACCAAGATAGTGACTGGTAAGCAATTTGGGCACTGCCTGTGGCCAGTTTTGAAGCCCTATTTGCCCAGTATCAGCACTGCTATTTAATTAACTCAGTGCAGCCTCCAGCACACGGACAAATGAACTTTTTTATGGCAGCAGGATTTGAACCACTCAAAACCAGTTAAGTATGGTGGCACACTGGGGGCTGGCTGCCAGGATAGGGGTTTGTTTGCTTGTTTTAATAGGACTGGAAATCTTATCCACACTGGTTACTCTTTAAATGCCTCATAAAAACTTTACAAATGAGTAGGATCCGAGGCTGGCCCCCAAATTTGGTGGCACGGCCTCGGTGCTGCTCTGCATAGTGGGTTCATCACTCACCAGGAGCACATCAAATGCCAAATGCCGGGAGGGGGGGTGCACCCTGCTGGCCCTGCTGGCTGAGCCCACATTCTAGATGACAGTGAGTTGGATGGATCAAATCTAGTCCATTCATGTGTAAGGATCTCTAAGCCCCAACCACTAGGAGGTGAGGATACTAAAAGGAACGAACCAATATACCCACCTTGAAGGAACCCACAATTTACTGAAAAAGGAGGTGACTCAATCAGCAATTCCAATGCTGTGTGTAACTTCTGTGCCTGGGTCTGCCAAACTCCTTTGGGAAGAGGGGATCATGTGTGTAGAGCTGTTCCTGGTGTGGGAGAAGCAATCAAAGGAGAGAGCAAAGCAGTGAAACCCAAGCAACAGTTCTTTCATGGGGGAACTGAGTAAAATATCAGTTGAAGAAGCTGAGCCTGCAAATTCATTACCTACAGTCAACTGGATTGATTCATGACATCATCACGAAAGGCAGAATTTGCGCTCTTCATCCTCTCTCAGTTTAGTGCACACAAATGGAAAGTCCTCCATGGGCTGAGCTCTAGGGAGAAGGTGGTAAGCCCAGTTCCTGCCCACGTGCAGAGGCCAGTCATCCGCACTCTGACTTACCTGGAACCGCACGGCTGGGCAGCGAGCACCCCTATAGCTTTCCCATTTTGAACCTCAACCACCAAACCAAGGACACACTTTCAGACACCAGCATTTCTCAGGTAACCATGACTATTCAATTTATAATCACGGCAACACCTTGAACAGGTGTTCTCAATACAGAGGTAGTAATGGGAGCTTTTCATCAGTGCTTAATACGTGAAAGATTGCAGATTCCAGAACACCGGTTTATGTGAGCGAAAGAGGTGGGGGAAATAAACCATCCAGGAGAAGAGGGGATCTTCTTCCTCACACCCTCTGATATTGGTGACTCATTAATCTGCCAACAATGTACCTCTTTATAGCTCTTTCTTCCATGACTGTAGTCTGGTACTGTTAATAATTACAGAAAATTGCAGGCTATATTGTCAATTTTATATTGATGGCCAATATATTGGTAAAGCTGGGATGGTAGGTTTATGTCTTCTTTACTGGAACCGGTGAAAAGTACTGAAGTAGGAAGTTCATAAGTTTGCTGCTTGGAAATGAAAGTTGCTAAAGTTGCTAAGTTCACTGCTTGGATACTGCTGCCTGCTGGGGCAGAAAGCTGCTGGGAAAGTCTCTGTGCTGTACTGCTTGTCCACAATAGTAGCTATGGTTACCTTGACCCCCTTCCTAAACAATAAAGTTTATGATGGATGGGGTAGGTAAGTTTCCTTATGCAAACTGTATAAAAACCTGCAATTCCTGTAATTCGGGGCTCAGATTTTGGGGAGGTATCCCACTGGGCCCACCGGTGTGACAATTAAATCTCTCTCTGTCCACCTCTCTGAGTGCTGCCTGATTTCTCTGGGAAAGTTGCCGTAACAGTACTTCTCCAGAAAAAAGTATGCAAATACAGATGTTACTTATATGGAGGATGTGTAGCATGGAGCTTACAAATAATTATAAAATATACAGGAGTCCATACTACATAACTTGGTCAGCCCTTAGAGAACCATGTTATCTCCATAATTAACCTATGGCTGCAATTCTATCATGATTTGACAAAATCAGACCACCAATAAGTGTTTACCATTCAGTTTAGCAAATACAATGAGAGCACTGACACGTGAGTGTCAATATGAATATCGGTGGAATTTTTTTTTAACTAAGACAAAAGGGGAAAATAAAGACAAGTGGAATTTTGTCAATATGTAACTTAGGTACTGAATCAGATCACGGTTTTGAATACTAGAATAAGTTCCTCAGTATTTGTTTTTATGCAGTCTGGCAGCAGCAGACATGGCACAACTTTAAATTTAATCTGCATCATTAATGTTGTTTTTCTTTTTTTTAAAGAAAGTTAAAATTTTTATTATTTTTAAACAAAAATGAAGAAAATAAGGAATGTAAGACATTACTCTTCAAAATGTGGCATTTCCTTAGTTATGACAGTTACGGTAAAGCTCTATATTCCCTCCCCACCTTTGTTGAGGTAACATTGGTTTACAACACTGTATTTGCTCTGGAGAAATAGGTCTATACCTCCTCACGTGTATGTCACCACCATCCACACCACCAAGCCACCCACAGTCCTTTACCATAGTCCGTTGTACCGCCTTTGTTTCTGCCCGTCCTCCCCTCCCCCGCTTCAATCATGCAGTTATATTTCTAGGGTTTATTTTGGTTTGGTTTTATCATGTCCTTTGTGGCTTTTGCTTGTTCTCTCTATATTACACATGCGTGAAGTCAATCTATACTTGTCTTTCCCCTTCTAAGTTATTTCACTTACCATAATTCCTTCCAGCTCCAGTCTTGTTGTTGCAAATGGCAAGAGTTTATTTTTTTATTGTGTTAGCTGAGTAGTAGTCCATTGTGTATATATATCACATCTTCATTATGCACTGCTGTGTTGATGAGTGTGTAGGACGCCTCCATAACATGTCTATTGTAAATAGTGCTACAGTGCACACAAAAGTGCATATATCCCTTTTAATTAGTGATTTGTATTGTTTGTTTAGATACCTAGGAGTGGAATTGCTGGATCATGTGGTAGATCTATTTTTAATATTTTGAGAAACCTTCATACTACTTTCCACTGATGCTGGACCAGTTTCATTCCCACCAACAATCTATGAGGGTTCCTTTTCCTGCACACCCTTGCCGACACTTGTTTATTTTTTTTTTGATGTGGGCCATTCTCACTGAAGTCTTATTGTAATTTTGATCTGCGATTCCTGACAAAGCTACACTGAACATTTTTTCATGTGCCTATGAGATATCTGTATGTTTTCTCTGGAGAAGTGTCTATTTAGCAATCCTGCCCATTGTTTGAGTGGGTTCTTTTTGTTGTATGAGTTCTTTGCAGATCTGGAGTATTAGCACCTTGTCATATGTATGAAATGCAAATATTTTCTCCCATTTGATGGAGGCTTAGAAAAGAAAATTTGGGATGGAGTCTTCACAAGGCCAGAAACTAGGGTAGGGGTAGAGATGAATAATGTCATCATGAAACTGGTATGGGAATCCTTGGGCACAGGAAATCTTTTGGCATAGACCGCTGTAGAAATGGAGTTTGCTGGTCCACAAGGCATGAACCCCCCAAAGAACGCTATATGAGAACAACTCCTGCTCTGCCGAAACTCAGTTCTTGTCCTGAGATTGCCTGCCTGTTTCTATGTAGATGTCTCTTTGAACAAATCTTTCCTTTTGAAAAGCAGCAGCAGCAGCTCTCTGCCCACCTGTCTAGCAGGTGCCTATTTTTTTCCCTTTCTCCTTTCCCTAATAAACCTGTCCTTTTAAAATGCAGCCTTCCAGGATAAGGGCACAAAATGGAAGAGAGGAGAATACAGGGGACCATGGAGATGGATCACGGGTGAATTGGTGGTGGGCTGCCCAAGGGGAATACAAAATGTAAAAGACATAAATAACAATAAAAAAAAATGGAAAAGAAAAAGAAGAAAAAAAAATGCAGCCTTCCTGTTTGTGTCTATGCAAATGTCTTTTCCTTAGCACACTTAGCACACTTCCTTTTTTTTTTTTTTTTTTTGTAGTCCAGAGCTCTTTTATTTCTTTTTTTCACACCTATCATGCCATGAATTCATAGGGAATGGGTTCCAGCAGCTCAGGCTCCTTTCCATTGGTTCTCACAAAGTGTGCTTCTCTAGGTGGAGCAGGCTGGCGCTTCAGCTGAACCCAAGTACCTTTCTCTTTGGCTTCCTTTTTTTTCTGATCATTTTCTTTCACACTTTTCAGGAAGCTATCTCGGCTCTTAGAGTGCTTAATGTGCTCAATACGAACATTAATTCTCTTTGCAAGAATCTTGCCCTTCACTTGTTTGTTTACAACAATGCCAACTGCATGCTGGGTAACATAGACTCTTCCAGTTTTGCCATGGTAACATTTGTGGGGCATTCCTTTTTGAACAGTGCCCATCCCCTTGATGTCTACAATATCACCTTTCTTGTAGATTCGCATGTATGTGGCCAAAGGAACAACTCCATGTTTTCTAAAAGGCCTAGAAAACATATAGCGGGTCCCTCTTCACTTTCCCTTTGTGTTGGTCATTTTGGCGACTCAACTGGAAGATGGGGGTTCCGGCCGTTGAAAGGGGAACTGTGCTGAAACTTTTCTCAGAGATAACCCAAGGACACCACTTACTGAATCTCAGCGTCACACTGAATCCCAAAGTTCTTATCTCATCACAACCCCATCAGACCCACCAGTGTTAGGAGGGTGTCTTTTGTTGTAATGACAGTTTGTTTCACTGTACAGTAATACACTGCTGAGGGGAGCAGCGGGCGAGACAGGAGAAATCTGTGCCATGTGGGTTAGCTCCCTGGCTGGGGATTGAACTCAGGCCACAGTGACTGGCAATAGCTTGATACGGCTGACACTTTTTAACCCCTGTGCCGCCACGGAGGCCCTATTTTTACTTTTGATTTCTTTATTGTTGCATTTGTGTTCCCAAAGATCCCTGAAGCCTACGTCTTGGGATATTTTGCTTCTGTTTTCTTCTATGCATTTCATAGTTTTTGGTCTTACACCCAAGTCTTTGCATCATTTTGACTTAATTTTTGTGTATGGCGTGTAAGAGTAGTTTAGTGTCAGTTTTCTGCATGTGGCTATTCAGTTTCTTAACGCCATTTGTTGAAAAGACTTTCTTTTCTCCACTGTAGACTCTTGGTTCCTTTATCATAGATTAACTTTTTTTATAAATTCATTTCTGGGCTCTCATTTCTACTCCATAGTCTGTGTGTGTATTTTTTCTAATTCCATACTGCTTTTGTTACCATATTATTGTAGCATAATTTTAAGTCTGGGAGCATTATACCTCCATTCTGCTTTTCTTTGTTGGGGGGGAATCTTTTGCCACTCTACATAATTTTAATAATGTTTGTTTGTTCTATTTCTTTGAAGAATTCCATTGGAACTTTGATAGGAAATCATCACTATTTTTCCATCACCTTCTTAAGACTGATTACAGTGCTTGCCAAGCTCTGTGGTACAAAAGCTTCTACCACGGCCGATTACACGTTGCCCCCACGTGACATCACGGAACAGAGATGGGAAGCCGCATGCCATTGGGATTTCCATGAGGCAGGCACAATGGTGGAAAATAACCTTGAGGACACAGATAGTAGCAAAATGCAGTAAAATAGGAAGGACTTGTGAGTACTTACTATAGTTATTTTTTAATATAATTTATATGACTTAGTTTTTAATTATAACTATATTTAACAACTGGCTTGCAAAAATCCTAAAAGATTAACAACTGACTCTTAAGGGCTGGCACAAATTGACCTGTCTCACTCTGTTTAGGTGGGAGAGACGAGTTTAAAACCATAAATGCTGTGGCACTGGGCTGCTACTGAGAACCATATAAACAGATGTTTGGCACATGTATGTTGAATGAATGAAGACATTTGGAAAAATACTACTTGCTATAATTAAAGTACGCTCTTGATTCTTTTAAGATCATATAACCGAATGATAAAACAAGCACCTTTGAAATAGCAAATACTGCACTCACTGCAATCACTTCCTTTTCTTGGCTGAAGGCTGAATTCCTTTCCTTCCTCTAAGGCACAATTTGCATTTTGAAATCAAGTCCACACCCTCACCCCAGTTTAATCCTATATTGTTCATGTTGGAAGAATAAGCCATAACAAACCTAATTTTAAAGTACCAGCAGGTTCCTCAGGCCTCAGAATATAAAGTCTTCTCAGTTGCACACCTGCTAATTGGCTAGCAGGGGTCTGATCTTTGGGGACTTGTCTCACCAGCTGCACTGAGACAGGTTGTTTACATTAGAACACACTCACCTTTATCCCTACAATTAATCAGTGGTGGGGACTTCTGCTTTTTTATTTGTTTATGTGTTATCATTTTAAAACACATTTGAATCTTTAACTTTGGAAATCAGACTATTAGTATGTTAGTATGTACATATTTTTTGTAATTACTTCTTTTTTTTTTGTAATTACTTCTTTTGTTTTCTCAGTGCAGAAATATTTTTTAAAAGGTGAATGTATGTTACCTGTACCTAGAAGAAATGTGGAAAAGAGCGTGGGCATATACTTTGCCTCTAACATAGATTGTTCCCTCAACTTTCTCCTGGGACTCAGATGAGGGAGCTGAGATCAGATTCTCCCATGCAAACTATGACTCACTCTAACGCTGGCAGCTTGTGGTGACAGCTGTGTCTTGCATCATGAAACAAGTCCCTGTGATGCTGAGGTTTGGCTCTGGGCCAACCACATGTGCCCATAGTAAAGGAAGGAAGGACAGCAGGCAGCCTGGGGCTGAGGGGGAGCGAGTGAATGTGGCTTCTCCACTAAAGCTGGAGGGAGCAGATGGGACCAGTGCGGGAAGGGAAGGAGGCCTGCCCTGCCCATACCTCTGTTATTTCTACTCCCATCCCTCCTGGGGTCACGCCCACAACCCAATGTTGACTTTAGCCCAGACCTCCTCCCCTGAGCTCCGAATCCCCATGGCCAGCTTTTTGCTGGACAGTCCTATCTGATGTCCTGCCACCTCTTTTCACACTTGGTTTGTCTAAAACGACACGATTAAATGTGCACCCCGCCCTTATCCCTGTTCCTCTTGTTCTTGGAGCAGCATCTCCATCCCTCAAGCCTACTTGGTCCATCCCTTTACCCTCTCTACAATCTCCCTCTCTGTCCTTACCACGGCCGCTGGCTTGCTCCAGGCCCCTTTCGCTCACCTGCATTGCCATACACCCTTTGCCGCGCCCAGCCTCCTTCTTCCAATCATCACGTCACACATTTCTCTACAGCTCTGCTGTTGCAAGCCTCACCCCTGGGTCAGCAGTGCCAGCAGCATCTGAGAGGTTCTGAGGAATGCAGACTCTCAGGATCCATATTTTCTATCAGTGAGGATCAAGTCTGAAGACAGAAAATCCCATTAATGTGAATAAGGAAAATGGAACCTAGCCAGTGGGCAATGGTAAGCACATTGTGTACCTCTCTGTACAGTGACGGCTGTGCAGGGGCAATGGGAATGCATCACATAGCTCAAAAAATTAAGTGGGCTGTAATTCTATTTATACCGCAAAGCAAAGCCTGGCAAGGCAAAACTGCCAGGGCACAGTTCAGTAGTTGCCAAGCACTGGGAGCAGGGGGAAGTTTGACCACAAAGGTGCAGCATGAGAATTCTTTTTTGAGGTGTAGAAAGTGCTCTGCATTCCGATTGTGATGGTGAGTACATTTGTCTATGCATGTGTTAATTCTCATAGAACACTGTCCCCAAGCAAGCCCTGGAGACAGAATGTAAGTTAAAAAAACAACATAAGTAGGGCCAGCAGGGGTTAAAGTCTCAGCCCTATCAAGCTATCACCAGCCACTGCAGGCTGAGTTCGATCCCTGACCAGGGAGCTGACCCACATGGTGCAGCAGACCTCTCCTGTCTTGTTCGCTGCTCCCCTCAGCAGTGTATTTCAGTAGATCCGCCTCTTCTGCTCCCCACTCGGTCTCTGGTGAATCCTCCCACCCCCTGCACCTCTGTCCTAGACTCCAGTTCTTGTGGGCATAAATAAAAAACAAAACAAAACAATGCATAACGAATAACGCTATTGAATAAAATTGGAAACCTATGAGCTTGTATTGACATAAAAGTATCTTCCCCTGCACACTCACACAGAGAGGAAGAGTAACTTTATGGAGGAGAATTCTTGCTGGCCCCATGATGGGGTCAGCGGACATCATTGGCCATTGATGAGGTTGAATCACTGGCCATCTGATGAGATGCATTGTGTAGAGCACAAATAGGGCCAAACTCATGGGCAGGAGTTGGCAATAACCCCAGTGCTCCAGAATTGCCATCTTGAAATTTTCAATAATTTTTTAAAAAGTATTCACATTTTCATTTTTCAGTGAGCCCTGTAAATAATGTAACTGGCCCTGAACACAATGTCATTTTTGCAATATTCCTCCCAAAGATGTAGAACATGAATTTGATCTTGATGGAACACTAGACAAATCAAATTGAGGGACCTTCCACTTAATCAGTTGTCTATACTCTTCAAAAGTGTCAAAGACATAAAAGCTGCTGAAAGACTGGAGAACATGGGTCTTGGGAAAACATGGCGTTTTATATTGAAAAAGACTAAGACCCATGGGACCTCCCTGGTGGCGCAGGGATGAAAGTCAATGCTATTAAGCTATCAGCAGCCACTGCAGCACGAGTTCGATCCCTGGCCAGGGAGCTTCCCACATGGCGCAGCAGACCTCTCCTGTCTCCTCCGCTGCTCCCCTCAGCAGTGTATTTCCATTGATCTGCTTGTTCTGCTCCCCACTCTGTCTCTGGTGAATCCTCTTATGACCCCACACCTCTGGCCTACACCCCAGCTTGGATGCATAAATAAATAAACCTTAAAAAAGAAATAAAAGACCCATTACAAGTAATAGCAAAACAGTTGGCTGTGTTGGGACAATTGGTGAAACTTGAGTAGGGTCTGAACATTAGATGGCAGTAATGTCATTCTCCCCACCCTGCTGGCTGCCATGGTCACATAAGAGAATGTTCTTGTTTGTAGGACTTTCAAACTTAAGTATTTAAGGGTGATGGGACACCATATTGGTAACATTCTCAGATAGTTCAGGAAATAAAAAACACTTTTCATACTCTTTTTTCAACTTTAGTTTAAGATTATTTCAAATAAGAGTAATGGGGAGGGAGTAGAGTTGGTGGAGAGGTAGGGCCTCTTGAATAAGGTGACATTTATTCTAAGACTCAAATGAAGTGAGGGAATAAGACAGTGGGTATCTGGAGGAAGAGAATTCCAGGCAGAGGGAACAGAATGTGCAAAAGCTTTGAGAAAGAGCATGCCTGAGGCATTCAAGAAATAGCTAAGAGGCCATTATGGTTAATGTAAAGTGATGGGATGGGAAGCCAGTAGGTGATGAGGGGCCAAATAAAAGGCCTCGTAAAGACTTTGGGTTTTGATCTCTTTGCTGGGGAAATATAGGAGGATTTGCTGTGCAGAAAAGTGGCATAAACCTGTGAATGTTTTATGATTTTTGCTCTGACTGCTGTGTGGAAATAGACTATCATAGAGAGGTAAGAGTAGAAGTAAGGACGCCAGTTGACAGACTGTGGAAATTATTTACTCCCTGCTGGATATTTAGGCTGCAGAAACCTCCAGGAGAGCTTCAATGAACCACTGACGAGCCCACCAGCACGGAGCTCTGGACCCTTCCTTCCAGGAGCAGTGAGGCCAGCTGACTGTTCCTGTCCATCTCCTCATCTCCGTTGGACCCATACCAGGAGGTGCCCACAAAGAAGCTGCTCGCCAAACAGCAGCTCTGATCATGACTTGCCAAGAAGGTTAGGAACCATCTGGTTGCATCTTTATTAGATATTTTTCTATTATTGGCACAAGTGTGTCCTTTTAAATTAATTATCATGAAACCAAAGACAAGCACAGAAAGAAATATTGTAACAGTCAGATCTTACCTGGGGCTGCCTGAAACCACAAATGTTTTGTCCTGTGCAGAAGTTCCTCAAAGGAACTGATTTTGGGGTTTATATCTGGTCCCAATCAAGGAAGAAATCTGCATTGATTGCTGATTTTGGACCCTAGTGGAACTTGCTGAGGAATAATTTTAGTCCCCTCTCTTCTGCACCCACTAAATGAATGGCAATTTATAGATTGAATGGTTTTGCTTTGCCCCAAACTTTCCCTCAACATTCAGGCCTGCAGGAAGGTCTGAGTTATGTCTAGCACTTCTGTGTCCTCCTGCCTTCCTGAACGCCCCTGGGATCACAAGGGCAGACCCAATAGACAATTTGATGTTCCTTTTATATTTGTACAATGATATCTTAATCTATTTTAATCTGTTATCTGATTCTTTTTAAAAATAAATATACACTGGTGGTGTTATACTCAAAACACACATTTTAAAACCCAAGAGCAGGTTCACGCTCAAAGAGTAACATTAAAAACTTTTTCTCTCCTACTGTTAATAACTACATATTCATTTTAAAGTGCATTTCAAGTGTGGTCCTAATCCTCCAAGACTGTTAATCCACAGTTTACAAAGTACAGACCCACACAATTGGAGGAGCCAAAGCCAATGACATTGACAATGAGGCAGTTAGTTTGAGTTTTGGGATTTCCAAGTCATCTCAGGATGATGGACTTCCAGACAGCTCTTCCCACTAATTTTGTGGGGTTGATGATAACTGAACTAGTGGATACTCAGCCCGTGGTGCCTGACCTTAGATTCACTCAGTATGGTATTGTGGCTTGAAGGGATTTATACCATTCAAAGGCTAGAGATGAAAATACGATTGCCTTACTTAATAACTTTAAGGATTAGAATTCTGGGACAGATGAAGCATTTAATCCTAAAGATGCACAAAAATAGTTAAACCTTAAAATAATAGCATTTCAAACAATTTACAAAAGGCACACGAGCATGCTGTGATCCATCAGATTCCTAGCAAGCCTTTCAAAATCCATGGCATTTCCCATGAACTTGACTTACCTTTTTGTCTTGTTTCCTGACAATCAGTCACAGTTCTACTTACTTGAGACACTTCAATACATTTTTTCCCACCTTCGTAGGAACCTCAGAATATTTGGGTCTTGGTTTAAATTTCTACGCTCATTAATATTCTCCCCTAAACCTCCTGTCTGTTATGGGCTGAATTGCGTCCCCCCCCAAATTCATAACTAGAAGTCCTAAGTCAGTATCTTTGGCTATAACTGTGTGGAGATAATGTCTTTAACTTAGTTAACATGTAGCTTTTAGAGCAGGGTGGGCTCTAACCCAAGAAACTGGTGTCCTTCTAAGAAGAGGGGATTTGAGCAGAGCATCCAAAAAAGGGAAGACCTGTGAGGTCCCAGAGAGACAACAGTCACCCATAAGACAAGGACAGAGGCCTCAGAATTTACTTAACCTTGCCAACTCTGGAGTATGGCCTGCGTGCCTGCTGAACTATGAGGAAATAAACCTCTGCTGTTGAAGCCACCCCATCTGCATTGCTTGGTTTTGGCAACCCTAGCCGACTAACACAGCTTTCAGGGCTGGGAACAAGGCACTACTCTAACTAATACCTAAAAATATGGAGGTGGCTTTGGACCAGGATAATGGGTACAGGCTTAGAGTTTTGAGGCCCATGTTAGAAAAAATCTAGCCGGCCTTGAAGAGACTGTTGGTAGAAATGTGGATGTTCAAGGTGCTTCCTCAGGTGGAAACGAGGAAGATGTCATTGGGCCCTGGAAAAGCAGTCCTAGCTGTGAAGTGGCAGAGACCTTGACTGAATCGTGTTTAGAGTTTTGTGGAAAGTAGAACTTCTAAATAATGGACTTAGAAACATAGGTGGGGAGATTTCTAAGCAGTGTTAAAAGCCTGGCCTGGTTTCTCTTTACTGCTTATATAGAGTAAAATTCAAGAGGAGAGAGTACAATTGAAAAAGACATTATTTAGCATAAATGAACTAAGAGTTGAAGATCTGGAAACTTCTCAGCCTGCCATGTCACCATACATGAGTGACTGTTTTTACCTTATCACGTGCCACAAGGAGCAAATGAGATGGGGAAGGTACACTTTAAGTACTTTAAAAATCATGAGTTGGTATACAAAGATGAGATGTGATAGTATTATTAGTGCTTTATAGATTGGTAGCTTCCTCATGGGCTCAAGGGAGAGGAACTGTCAGCACGGTTATTTTTTTTTATTTGAGATCTTTGAGGTCTAGAGAAATGAAGTGATTTATACAATAATTCCATAGGGTCACAGAATCTGGGTGAATCTTGGGCCTTTTGAGCGTCAGTCCAATGCTTTTTTTTACTGTAACATTCTTTCATACCAAAGTATTTCATCAAATTAAGTCAAGAAGCATTTAATAACATATCCTGGCCCAGCACATAGCTACAACAAGTATGGAATTTTCAATAAGCAGAAAGCTTATTGAATGTACATTCACAAAGCAAAAAATAAACATAGATCACAGTTTGCAAACTACATAACTATCTGTAAGATGATAAGTTTTTAGCTTTCCACATTAATTAATTGATTAACTTCTAAAGTCAGGTGGTGATTTCCATAACAGTTTTATGAGAAGTAATAAACACAGATTTAGAGCTTTAAAAGCTTATATTTTGCTTTTCATTTACTGGACATACTTTTTTTTTTTTCTTACAACTGCTGTGATTACCTTGAAAGGAAAGGTTTTTTTAAATCACAGGTCAACATCACAGCCGGCAGTGCCAGTGAAGCTAATGAGGTTCCAAAGGGGCATTTGTGAATTTGGTCACTGATTTAATTACCAAGAGTTCTTCACATTAAAATGTTCCCAGGAGCGAAACTGGGCTATAGGGGTGTGAGGGCCACCCGAGGACAATGCCCAGAAGAAGACAGGTCACTGCCTGTGGATTCTCACCTGCACGCACAATTGCAAGACCACTCAGGCTCAGGAACCACAGCGATGGGCTTTATTTAACAAATGAAGAAAACAAAGTTATGGGGCCACGAGTGGCTGGTTGTCTCACCTCAGAGAGTGTCCACAGTGTCCAGAAATCCCACACTCAAGGCCACTCATCCAAGATGGCGCCATCCTGCTGAGGAAATAAACCTCTGCTGTTGAAGCCACCCCACCTGTGCTGCTTGGTTTTCGCAACCCTAGCCGACTAACACAGCTTGTGGCAGCCAGACGTGGTGGGCCAGGATCCGACTCACAGTGGCAGCTAGAGGTGCTCACAGGTGGGGTCCTGAGATGACACTGCGGCAGCCACAGCAAGTCTGCGGGTCTGCACCGAATGCTGGACTGAATAATAGCAGCAGCAGCACCCAGGTGGTGCCGGATGATCCGATAAACAGCTCTTTGTGACCCGTGGGCCCACACCAACAACAAACAACTCAGTGAGACATCAGCCCGGGGGCTCTGGTGCCCTTTCCAGCAGGTGGCAGCAATAAGACCAGAGGCAGGCCCAACTTCCTGGTCCAGGCAAAACTCTTCAGCTTCTCTATCTTCAGAAGTCAGCTGCTAGAAGCCATCTTTCTTCTTTCTTCTTTTGGAAGCCCGTTACAGAGTGTGATGAATCTGGGAGTCTGGGGAATCCCAAGCTGGCTCCTGTGCTGCCTTATTTTATCTTTTAGGGTCCTCCACCCTGAATGATACCTCCTGATTTGGCCATTTAACTTGGCTGGTGCCCGAGGGAGGGGCTGCTCAGAGGCAGCTACCTTTGGCATGGGAGGGTGAACTCACCACGTTTTCCTAATGGTGCCTACATGGTGGTGGGAAAACTCCAGCCTTGCCCTGAAGTTCACACTGCAGGGCCCTGGTTATAGGAGGAGAGTAAGGATCATTCTGCAGGTCTTGATTCTGCTGTCGTGCAGCAGCAGCAGGCTTGAGCTGGCATGTTTACCTTTACTGCAATCCTCCAGGAAGCTCGGAGGGTGGGAGTTTCCTGAGAGAACAGTTTCCCCTTCAGCTTCTCATTCATGTTCACAGCAGCTTTATAGCAAAACCACTTCTAGGGGAACGTATAGGTGCTAAAATCCTTTTACACTGTGGCGAAAACCTTTGTAAAATGAAGATGATGATGATGATGACGACGATGGAAATAGAAAGTAATAGAGGTAGGTGAGAATTGAAGGATGTCTCAAAATGCTTTGCAACCTGTTGATAATTCACAGCTGTACAAACACTTCTCAGACAGTGTCTGTTGGGGTTATTCCAATAATGGAAATGAATGCTTGTTATAAACCTTTCTGTTTTCTATGGAATCTTCGTTAAAGAAGACCGTCAGTTAAAATGACCTCAAACTATAGTTCTGGGAGGTGCTATAGAAGTATAATCATAATCCCATGAATGATATAAAGGAGTCCAATGATGAATTATTTTATGAACTGCAGAATTTTTCTCTATTAGAAGAATCTCCCACTCAGCCCAGGCCACCCACAGCGCCCCGTGGCATGGACAGACACACAAAGCCCCAGGGGGACCACAGCTGTATGGGTGCATGTGGTGCTACACACACATGTTGGGGGCTCTGGAACTGCAGGAAGAGAAGCTACTTCCTAAAACAAGGATCATTTCTATAATTACCCCACAAACGCTTTCCTTTACTTTTTTCTTTCTTCACTCTTAAAAAAAGCTTGCTATATGTTTGTTAAGGTAAATTAGCTAAGATCTTACCACACCTCCTTCAGGCTGTCATGTTTCCTTTTAAATGACCATTGACATTCTTAGTTTTCTGCTTCGGAGTGTGCCCATATTCTGTAGAGCTCTGGGTGTGAGCGTGTGTGCATGCATGTGGGGTTTTTTTTGTGTGTTTCTCTGGGGTCGTCTTTAAAGAAGCCCCTCAGCACAGTATCCCCTTTCTTTCCTCCCCTAGCTGGCTATGCCCAGACCTCTCCACTCCTGCAGAAAAATATAAAAGTATTTGGACAATACTAATCATAGCAGTAGCTAAGCTGTACATGGAGCTTATTATACATCCAGCAACTCACTCTCTTTGTATATATTAACTGATTTATTCCTGGTAGTAACCCGGTGGAGTCCTAACTGTTAAGCCACATCACATGTAAGGACATCAACACATAGGCTCTTGTGAATAAATCCAGGGGAATGAAAGACACTGTCAAAAGCACTCTCTTCTTTAGGCTTACGTGGTGTTTGTGTGTAAGTGTGTGTGTGGGGGGGGTGTGGGGGGGTGGGCGGGTGGAGAGAGAGAGAGAGAATGAATCCAGGAGACGGCTGGATGAATCCCCATCAACATATTCCATCATATCTTTCACATATGCAGCTTTCTTTCCTTCCTTCAAGCACAGTGTCAGGTTAGTTCTGGCATCAGGTAATCTAACATGAACATTTTCGTTAGGTTCTCAGCCTGAAGCCTTGAAACTTTGCAGACTGTTAGTGAGCCACAAATCTCCATGGTACACGACTGCCACCTAGAGCTCATCTGTTGAAACACAGATTTTTGATAGAACAAAGCAAAATACACAAACACACATACACACAAACCCCCAATCCTGACCTAAAGCAACCAGTTTTATTCTGAGCAGCTTAGACCCACACCATAATGGGATTTAAAATCATATGCCTTTTCTCAAGCTGTCCTGCTTGCTGGTTCTGAAGTGTGTTATCAAATCCAAGATATTAAAATTAAAAGATGAAGTTTGGGAAAGGGAGAGGGCTGTGAGGGAGAAGGCGGGGGAGGAAAGAGAGGGGAGGGAAAAGGAGAGGGGAGAGAATGCATTTTGAAAAATGCATTTTTCCATCATTTGGCAGATGACGATCACTAATAAGAGGTACTGGCAAGGTTGGAGCACAGGTCTTGCCCAAACTTTTATTTAAAAATGGACTAATCAAATGCTGGAAAGGATGTGGAGAAAAAGGAACTCTTCTACACTGCTGGTGGGAATGTGACTGGTCCAACCACTATGGAAAGCTGTATGGCGATTCCTCAAACTGCTGAACATGGAGCTTCCATACGACCCAGCAATCCCACTTTTGGGAATTTACCCAAGGACACAAAAACACTAATCCGAAAGGATACATGCACCCGTATGTTCATTGCGGCGCTGTTCACAATAGCAAAGGTATGGAAGCAACCCAGATGTCCAAAAATAGATGATTGGATCAAGAAGATGTGGTACATATACACAATGGAATACTATTCAGCATTCAAAGAAGATAAACACATGCAATTTGCAGCAATATGGATGGAATTAGAGGGGATCATACTCAGTGAAATAAGCCAGAAAGAAAAAGAAAAAATATCGAATGGTTTCACTTATAACAGGACTGTAAGGAAACCAAATAGGAGAGAGACACTGGGGGGTGGGGGTGGGGAAGGGAGGGTGAGGGGAGGGTAAGGGCACAAAATGGAATAGAAAAGAACACAAGGGACCATGGAGATGGATCACGGGTGAATTAGTGGTGGGCTACCCAAGGGGAATACAAAATGTAAAAGACATAAATAACAATAAAAATATATATTAAAAAAAATGGACTAATCACATTGAGCTAATATAAAACTTAAAATTTCCTCCCAACATGTTTTGTGGCCTTTCAACTGCTCTACTCACGGTTCTGGGAAGGGGAAAGCTGTGCTAATATACTGGGCTATGGAAGGTCGCTGATGGTAAGGGCGGGTGGCGAGGTTATTCCCCAGGGGTTTACACCATTCTGGGTACATCCTCCCCATGGCACAGACTTGTCACATGGTGGCTGAGAGCAGGGAGAGGTCTGTGATGGTGAAAGTGGACGAAGACACTGATTGACAAGGAAAATAGCACAAAATAAGGCCTGACACCATGTTTTAAACCACTACTTCTCAACCCTGGAGGCAGGAGCGAGCCACTGCTATTAAGTAGAGACGTGCTGGAAGGATTTGTGAGATTTCTAAGGCTTCTTGTGCCAGGAATAATGTTTGCAAATGCTTAAAGGAAATACTACGGAATATAAAGGAAATCAATTATGTGCAAATAAAGTTAATGAATTCTTTTAAAATGTGTGCTGCTGTCTTGTATCAGTTTGAGCTGCTTTAACAAAACATCACAGACTGGGAAGCTTAAACAACAGGCATTTATTTTTCAGAGGTGAGGCTGGAAGACCAAGATTGAGGTGGCATCTGTCTTGGTTCTTTATGAAGGTCTGTTTCCAGGCTTGCACAGGTCACCATTTTGCTGCTTCTTCTTCTTATAAGGGCACTAACCTTATTTTGGATCCTCTAGCCTCATGACCTCATCTAACTGAATTATCTCTGGGATTAGATGTTCAACAGATGAATTTGGGGGCAATACAAATATTCCTCAACAATGTGCTTCTTCATCGATGCATTAAAGATAAGCCCCCTTGCAGACTTAACAACCACTATGCTTGTGAAGAAGCATCTTTTCAGCTCTCACATGTTAGGAAAATACCAGTGATTTCCACTGGTGACAAAAATCACAGGTACATAAGAATGTGAAATTTTTCTATCTGCATTTTCAGACACCTACATTCTGTCCATGGGCCTCAATTTATGAACATCTGCCTTAATGTATCAGCACTGATCTACAAGGAGTTGAGGAACACTGAATTAAATGACCTGTTACACGTGTGCCTGCAGAAACAATTGTGACGGTGCAGGCAGGGAGAATACCTGGATGGGGCTGCCCCACAGCCAGCCCTGCCCTCAGAGTTCATCTTTGCCATGCCCTTTCACCTTTCTGGAATGGGGGACATGGGTCAGTCGTAAGATCTGTCCTTTTCTCACTGATGGGCCTGGGTGACATAGTAGAGGAGAATAGTAACAGGTTAAATTGACCTTCTGGCCCCAAATCACTGACCCCAATAAAAACATCTGCTTTATTTCATATGCTTCCTGGAAATGTTATGAAACCCACAGATTTGTGTTCCTTAGGGAAATAGTGTGTGTTTCTAGCATTCAAGACTGAATGAATCCTTTCATAAGTAGAGTAAAAAAATTAGGGGAGAGAGGTGGAATTAGTTGGAAGCTTGTCAAATGTCAACAGAAATATCTTAGTAAACTCAAAGCACGTTTTCTAGAATAATTTCAGAATCTAAACTAGCTAAAGACAGATCAAAATATCTTTTCTTTTTAAGTCTAGAGTAAATATTTTAACACCATGCTTTTGGGTTTGTCTTGTAATCACAACATTCAGGGAGGCATTTTAATTATACTTTCTAACTGCAAAGAAAAATTCACATAGCTTTATTTTGGTACCCTCCTCCCCTCCAAAAAAGTTAATAATGTTATTGTTCAATATACAAGAGTGCTGACTCGTGCAAGGCCTCCAGCGTAGGTAGGCTTGGGGACCACTGGGTCAGGTATCCAGGCTGTGACTTTTCTGCAACAGTTCAGGGGGAGGAAGGAGCCTTCAACTGCAGACCAAGTCCTGGTCAACTCTCTAAAGTCTGGTGTAGTGTACTGGGGTGAACTAGAAGGCAAATGGGGACTCTGGGAGGACCCAGGGCAGCTGATGGGGGAAGGAAGGGCAGGGCAGCTTATGGAATTCATCTGGTGTTTCAAAAAGTTAGTTATCCTGATGACTCATAAAATTCTGAATATGATTTGGATACACCTATTCATTCTATCCCTGATACCAAGAAAAGCCAAAGGGATTATTGAAAGAAATGGGTCATTTGCAATGAATAAACTGGACCGACTGGATGTGGCTCTTTATAGTATTCGATTCATGTCAATAGACAAACCAAAAATTGCCTGAAGGAAGCAGAAGTGCAGCTTATGGAAGACCTCTTGGTTCTTAAGGAACTTTATTTTTTGAGGTCCAAAACAATTTGGACTGATTAAACAGAATAGATCACTTTTTTATAACGCAAACATTTCATTTTGGTAACTATTTTTTTTAGTTTATTTGTTTATACATAAACATTTTATGCAAATCTAAACATAACACAGCCTTTTATGCAGCAATTTTTGTGTGTTCTATAGATCTGTTAATTTATTTGGTCTACCTCCTCATTTAAAACTATTGTTTCCTTATTTACATTTTGTCATGTTGATGTGTCCATTGTTGTAAGTGGGGTATTGAGGTCCCCTCGTATTATTGTGTTGTTATCAGTCTGTCTTTTAAATTCATTTATTGTCTTATGTATATTGGTGCCCCTCATTCAGTGCACATGTATATATGAGAGTTATTTCTTCCAGTTGTTTTAGACCCTCAATCATGATATAGTGTCCTTCTTTATCTCTTTTTTTCTTCATTCAAAGTCTATCAGATATAAGTATAGCTGTTTCTGATTTTTTTGGTTGCCGTTTATATAACTGTCTTCCAACCTTTAAGTCTATCTATGCTTGTCTTTGTTGGTAAGTTGAATTTCTTGTTAACAGCTGAAGGTTGGACTTTGTTTCCAAATGCATTCAGCCACTCTGTATCTTTTGACTGATGAGTTCAGGTTATTCACTTTTAAGGTGACTATTGAGATATAAGTGTTTATTGCCACTTTGTTGTGTTTTTTGTCTTTTTGGTTGGCTTGTCTTTTATTTTTTTGAGGCTTCCTATTATGTTTTGTTTAGGTTCTGTTTCTGTTGTCTTATGTTACTTGTATAATTTTTGTTTGAGGGTTGTACTGAGGTTAGTATAAGATGAGCTATTTGTCGGAGCCATGGAATGGGCTGGTCCCAGACTGGTTCTAGTGGGCCACATTGTTACTCTCTTCCTCCTCCATCTTAAGTACATCAGGGGTCAATTGTCTCACTATTCATTATTCTGTAGCTTTATAATAACCTCTTTAGGATTTCTTTCATACATGGCTCAACATGGCTCAGTGTTGATAAATTCTTCTAGTTTTTTTTTTTTTTAGTGAAGTTCCTTCCTCTTTTTTCTAACTTTATTTTTAATCCTCTAAGCAAAGGATTCTGAGCTGTAGTTTTCTATAAGTACTTTAAATATCACATTCTACATCCTTTGTGCTTGTATTGTTTCTGTTGAAAAGTCTGTTAATGTTCTGGTAGCTGTTGCTTTATAGGGTACCCCCTTTTCTCTTGGTATTTTTAATATTCTGTGGTTGTTGTTGGCTCTTGACAGCCTTATTTTTATGTGTCTTGGTGTAATTTTGTGTGCTATTATTTTGTTTGAAACTCTTTGTTCTTTTAGATCACAACTTCTGGTTCCTTTCTTAGTTTGAGATGGTTTTCAGTGATTATAATCTTTAAACAGCTTTTCTATGTCTTTCTTTTTCTTCTCCTTGTGGGATCCTCATGACACTGGTGTTATTTCTTTTTAGGTTGTCTGAGTGAGCTCTTACACTGTTTTCATTTTTTAATTTTTTTCTCTACCTTGTTTTATTCTTGTGTTCTCTAACATTGTGTTTTTAAGTTCATTAATTATCCCTGCTGCTACCATTTGTTTGCTAGTGAGACCCTCAATTTGTATTTTTAAAATCAGCTAGTGTTTCTTAACTATTATTTCTGAATGTTGCTGCCTCATAGTTTCATTATTTTTATTACGTTGTTTTATATTCTGTGTTTTTTTTTTATTTCTTCAACTTTGCTAGGACTGTTGTCTGGGGTCCCGTCTGTCATGCACTACAACTCCACTGAGTTGGGACTCCTTTTGTGTTTTCTTGCTGTTGTTCTGGCATTTGTACTGTGGTCTGTCTCCTCATTTTTTATTTGTATGGGTTTTATTAGGATTAGGTTTTTAAACTATTGTTTTTGCACCTGTTGGAGTAGCTGTGGACTGGAACTAGTGAGGAGTAGTAGGTATTAAAGGGGAGAGAGGCACAATAGACATCTCCAGTAGACTCAAGAATTTTAACCTCCTATTGTGAAGTACTTCTTTGTTGGGAGGTAGAGGTATTTTGAGGACTTGAGGCTGGGCTGGGAAGGCAGCAGATGTTTCAGATATCTTGGCCTGGAATATAGTAGTAGCCTCTTCTATAGGGAAGTCCAGGTGCACTGACCTAATTCAGGATACAACTGTTCTGTGCATTGCAAACAACCAAACTGGGTCTTACACTCATTTCTAGAAAGTCAAATTCTGAACCAGAATTTCCTATTTATACAGAGGAGTCAGTGGGATAAGCACCCCCTAAAAACTAGCTCCTTGAATGGCATGAGTGCTGGTGATACAGAGCAGCAAGGGGCATTATAACTGGCCAACGACTGTGCCCAAATAGTTTACTGGTCCCTGGTCGAGTTCTTCACCTGCCCACACAATTTCAAGACTACTCAGATTCAGAGAAGAACAATAATAGGATTTATTTAACAAACAAGGGAAAACAGTCACTGAGGCCCCAAATGGCCATGTACCTCACCCAAAGCAGTGTCTAGTGTTTTAAAGTCCTGTACACAAAGGCTCCCAAGATGGCATTTTCCTGCCACTGAAGACCTGGAGCACATGGCAGCCAGACTACAGGCCAGATCCAACTAACGAAGACTGCAGAAGACACAACAGGAGATGCAAACCAGAGCTGCTGAGATGCCCAGTGCAGCACCAGACAATTGGTACTGTAGCTGCCAAACTGTTACAGGGCAACCCCCATGTGAAATGGGGTGGCCTGAGTGTGGGTCCTCACCCACGTGCTTAGAAGGGACTTACAATAAGATTCAACTGCAGGCACACACAAAAAGGATAATAAAGGGTTTATTTGCAAAACAGGGAAATGAAGAGAGGAATAACCCAGGGAGAAAGAGAGAGAGAGAACTTGGTGAATGCATTCTCCCCGTTCTGCTGAGCACACTGAAGGCCAGTGAAAAACCAACCACCTGCTAGGCCCACGTGTCTGGTTATATACCTGACTACTTATCTTTACCCTTGGTTCCCAGCAATCCTCCCTTCAGTGTTGATGGCATTATGGGACTTGCAGTCCTTGGTGCCTTAGATCTCTTTGGGATGGGGTGGAGTCCAAGAAACCTGTGTTTGTGGAGTTCATTTAGGACGTTATTTCTCCCCAACAAAAGGACCCAACAAACTGCCCACACTCAACGCAACTCAGCCAGGTGCCTGGTTCCAGGTCTTCCCCTTTTCCTTCCAGGCTGTAAGAGCTGCAAAGCTGGGAATAGTTTCAGTTGCTCATCTATCTGCAAAGTCTCTGAACTTTTCTTCTCTGAGGTTGGCTGCTGGAAGCCTCTCCATGTCCTTTAAAGGCCCTCAACAGCTTTCTGGAAGAAAGCATGGTGAGTACAGGAATGGTTGACCCTGGAACCCATGAAGATCTGAAAACGCTTAATCCAGAACACTGAACCCTAAGTAATGAATGCTCCCACCGCTTCTGCAGTCCCTTATATTTCTTATCTGAGTTTTCACCTCCCAATACTTTGTCCGTATTTCCCCTGGGGCTATTCATCCTCACCAGCTCCCCTCTCCAGCAGACGCCACCTCAAACAGTCTTTGACTTCAGCCCCATTACCCTGGGATCCTCCAAGGGGCAAAGGAACGTGAGGGAAGTGCAAGGTTTCTCATTTTGATGTCCAAGAAAGTGCCAGACAGTCTAGGTGATGTGAGTCAAGGTGTTTAACTTTCCCAGCAGGGTGTGTGCTTGGCAATCAGCAGATGTTTGTTTCTGAAGCCAGTTATCAACCCCGTAGGGACACAGAGAAATTTATTAGGGATGTAAAACAAATCAATATTCCAAATTAAGTTAATGTTAAGTGATCCAAGCCACTAATGTTAATCACCAGAAGGGAGTGGAGGGAAGTGAGAAGAAAGGGTGGTTAGAGTTTAATTCCATTTATTTCTAATTTTTAGTTTAGGGGAATTCTTTATGTTGCACAATGGAGGGGATTTGACTACAGATTCAAGCCAGTAGTCCAGGCTCTGTTCTCCCACCTCTGCCACTCTCCAGTAACTCACCCTCCATCCTAGGTGCCTGCCCCTGCACCCCCTATCCAGGGCAGCTCAGGCTTTTAGAGTCCTGATGATACCAGGCAAATGGGGCTTCAAAATTGGTCAAGGGCACTGCCCAAATTGCTTACCGGTTACTGTCTTAGTTCTGTACCTGCGCACAATTGCAAGACTACTCAGGCTTAGGCAACAATAACAATGGGGTTTATTTAACAAACAGGGAAAAACAAAGATTTATGGAGGCCAGAATATGGCCATTTGCCTTAGTTAAAGCAATAGTTCTTTTAAGTCCCAAAGAAACAACAAAGGCAGCATCTTCTTGCCACTGTGGATATGGAGCTCCTCTTCCAAACAACAGGCCACATTTCCAAAATGGCATCTTCATGCTTCTGCAGATGTGCAACAGCCAGATTGTAGGCCATGTTCCAACTCACGAGGACGACACAGAACACAACTGGAGATGCTCCCGGAGCTGCTGTGGTGCCCCAGCACAGCACCAGGCCAACACTGCAAACAGCAACTACAGTGGTCAGATGGCCCAACAGACTGCACTCACGCATTTTAGGAAGGTGCCCACTCAGGGTCTTTGCCTTCTTTCTTCAGCTACAGTAAAAACAAAACCAGGAGCAGTTTCCGTTGCTTGGCTACTTGCAAAGCCTCCAAAGTCGTTGGTTCCAAAGTCAACGAAGATTCCAAAAATGCTCAATCCAAACTCTCTATCTCTATCATTTTCTGCTGCTACTTCTTTTTTTCTTACATCATGGCAGATACTTCTTTATACACCTTGGCGACTACTTCTTCTTCCTACATCATGGCGACTGACTCTCCTTCTTCAGTCCCTTTTATTTCTCATCAGAGTCTCCACCCCAAGCTGCAAAACCTTTTAGCATTTTTTCTTGGGGCTATCTTTCCTCAATCAGCAACCACTAGTGCTGAGACAGCCCCGTTAAACCCATTACAAAGATGGTGCTTGAGTCAATAGCTGTAGGGGCTCTGCCACTCCTCCCCCTTGGAGGTCCTATGGCCCCAGTTTCACTCTAAACAAAATTCTCTCAGAGGGCTCCCCCTGTGGCGCTGGCGCAACCGGTTAAGCGCAACACTGTGCACCTGTCAGCAGCTGTGGTGCGAGATGGATGCCCAGGGAGCTTCCCACATTGTGCAGCAGACCCCACCTGCCTCGCCCGCTTCTCCCCTCAGCAGTGCGTTTCCGTCAATTTGCCTGTTCTACTCCCCACTCTGTCTCTGGTGAACCCTTTCGCCGCCCCATACCTCTGGCCTGCACCCCAGCTTGTATGCAAAAGTAAATAAATCTTAAAAAAGAAAATCTCTCAGAGTCATTCCTCTCCCTTTCTATGGGGCTAATGCCCCCATTATGTGGGCTGATCCTCGGCTTTTCTTCAGGTTTTAGTTTTGTTTTGAGTCAGTTTTATTGTGTGAAGC
>PVIJ01010140.1:0-62130 GCA_004024925.1 Scalopus aquaticus | reverse complement strand
AACCCTAAAGGATGCTGGGATGATCCAGGTAGAGGCACCACTCACTTGGACCTAAAAGGAAAGTCCTATTTTCCATCTGTCTCCTCTCTCAGGACTAAAGGGACAGTCCTTTTGTCTTCACAGGCTGCAAGTCAAAGCCTCAGCCGAGGGAAGGCTGGGGCTGATTATCGTTAATCAGAAGCAAACGTTGCCGCCTCGCAGAGCGCCAAGGACAGGAAGGTGCAGGCAGTGCCCCGCAGGCAGGAGGCCTGGCCCATAGCACCTCTTCTTGGGCCTGGGCCCCTCCCTTCCAGGAATGGGCCACTGCAGTGGTCATCTGCGAGTCCTCTGAAAGGCCTTTCTGGGAATGCATGCCCTCCAGGTACCAGGGTCTCCCCCACAAGTCCCTGGGGGAAACCCCATGCTGGGCAGACCTTATGTCCTTCCTGACGTCCCTCTTGTTCCCAGTCCCTGCCGGGGACCTTCTCCCGGCTCCCCATTCTTCCAGCCAGCTCTCAGGACAAGTCACTGAGGCCCCTGCTCCCTCGGCTCCTCTCATAGAAAAAAGGGAGGCTGCATAGTTGTTCCTCTTCTGTTGGTGCATTTAAGCAGTGCAAGGTTAAGGAAGGAGCCCAGCTATGGATATAAAGTCCAAAATACTGGGAGAAAAAGCAAAACCCTTTATCTGTGACTTCCAAGGGGATGGGGAGAGGCTCAAGGTGGGGTGGAGCCTCCCAGTATTAAAAATGGGTCAGGACAGGGCCTCCCTGGTGGCGCAGTGGTTGAGCGCTGCGCTGTGGAGCTGTCGGCAGCAGCGATGCAAGTTCGACGCCCGGCCGGGGAGAATCCCACATGGTGCGGCAGACCTCTCCTGCATCGCCCGCTGCTCCCCTCAGCAGTGTATTTCTGATCTGCCTGCTCTGCTCCCCGCTCTGTCTCTGGTGAACCCTCTCACCACCCCACGCCTCTGGCCTGTCCCCAGCTGTATGTTTAAAAAAAAAAGGGGGTCAGGACATCCCTGGGTGTAAAGGGCCAGGGGGAGCATCCTCGTGGCTGCTGTATTCCTAATGCTGCCCCTGCACCTCGGCTGGTTGGAGCCCGAGAGGCTGCCCCCCACCCGCCACCTCCCCACTCACCAGGGGTGTAGCAATGAGAGCCTTACTTCACACAGTGCGAAGCTGAGGTCCCACCGCAGGCAACACTGAAGAGGCAGCTCTGAGAGAGGCGGGGACCCTACAAGGCTCTTCTCTTGGTGCTGAGGGTGGCGAACCCCCTCCTGGGAACAATGCCAGCCCCTCCTGCTCAGAAAGAAATCCACAGTAAAAGTTTCAGGCATTCAAAAGAGAGCTTTAAAAAAAAACCTTCAAATTTTTGCTCCCCAATAAAATTATTTTTATTAGGGGGAGTACCTAACTTCATAAAATATATAGGATTTGGGGATTATAGAAGTAATACTCATTAGAGTTCCAATTAAATTCTTTTTCCACGTCAATTCTTTGAGCAAGCTGGTGACAACCCAAAGCAAAGCTAAGTAAAACAGAACAAAATGCCTAATGGATAAAAAGAACTTTCTATTTGTATTGGCAGAAACAGTGAGGTGGGCCAGAAGCCAAGTACCCCCCGTCATTCTGTCCAGTGTTGGTCTCGGGGCTGCCCCTGGTATGGCAGGGTCCCACAAGGCTCTCTCCAGCTTCCCCCCAAATGCAGGGACACCCTGTTAGGGATGGGTCTTGGGAGGACCCACATACCCTCTCCCAAGAACACGCATGCTCATGGAAATAGACTCAGTCTATGCAGCTTATCTTCCACCGTTTTTTTTTTTTTTTAAAGATTTACTTATTTATGCATACAAGCTGGGGTACAGACCAGAGGCGTGGGGCGGCTAGAGGGTTCACCAGAGACAGTGTGGGGAGCAGAACAGGCAGATCGACGGAAACACACTGCTGAGGGGAGCAGCGGGCGAGGCAGGAGAGGTCTGTTGTGCCATGTGGGAATCTCCCCAGCTCCAGTGCAGCACCTAACTGCTGTGCCGCTGGGGAGGCCCGCCACCGGTTTCTTTAGCTGGAGTTAGAACTTCTTTTGTTCATCACTTTGATCTTACAAGTCAAGCACGTTTTAGAAGGGATCCCTTGTAAGAGCAGAACTCAAAACAGAGGATACAGTTAAAGGGCAAGGCAGAGACACTCAGAAACAGACCACTTGACCCTGCAGGACCAGAGATCACAGTTCAGGCACCAGACGAGGATGGGATGGGGTCCCCGTGTTCTTCCCTCTCCCTACCCTGATGTTCCCGTCCGCTTGTCAGCTCGTCAAACCTTCCGTTCTTTAAAAAGAAAAGCTAGTTTACCTCAAAGAATCTTCTTCCCATTTGGAAACCAACGACTTTGTGTTTTAGAGTGCATGACCTTCCCCTCTATCACCCCCTCCTGGGCCCGGGGGCCTTGGGGGTCTGAGCTCTTGCACACTGTGCTGGCTGCATTGACCAAGAATGAGACCCCCAGGCCCTGAGATGGGAAGGAGGATCGGATGCTGCTGCCCTCCTCCCCACGTTCACTTACAGGGACCAGCCTGTCTCTTCCAACAAGGTCCTGCCAAGTTACCATAGCAACCAACAACTCCAGAGTACAACAGACAATGGCTCAGTGCACCAGGTGTGGGGGGAGAGGAGTCTGGCCTGGTCAGATGACCCAGAGTTAAGTCGCAAATGCTAGAGGGAAGAGGAGAGACAGGAAGGGATGAATGGCCCTTGAAGGAGGTAGAGCAGGTCATTCCTGCCCCCCCTCCTTCCAGCCCAGCCGCCCCATTTCTGTTTCCATAAAGCTCCCACCTTGAACACTGACCCTTGGTTAAAACAACGCAAACCACATCTTTAGACAACAGTGTTATGCTGAGCCTCAAAGACAGGTGGATGAAATCTATTAGAGGAAGAGGTGTCTTCTGGCTTTGACTCCTAAAGAAGAGTCTCCTAGTCAGATTAAAAACAGATTTAAAAAAAATGTTTTTAAAAAAGAAACCTATGCTATTTAAATTGGAGCCCAGTTGTAACTTGGTAAAGGCAAGCTTCTGTACCTTTGTTATAATTAATTGTATACCTGTGTATGTAAATATAAGGCATTCCTATTTTGCAGTTCAGAACAAAAAAAAACCTATTTGTAATATAGAATAAAGTTTATTAAAAAATAATAAAAATGCAGTTTGGGATCTGGGTCTTTCTTTGGATGGCTGGCTGGAAGGGAGACTGGCCAGGCGTATGAGGTGGCCTCTGGGTTTAGAGATCCAGCACCTCCTCTCTCCAGCCACAAGACGCCTCAACCACTGGAGACGATTCCTTTCCCTTGAGGCTCTGCTCTGTATTACAAAGCAGCAGTCTCGGGGTGATAAGGGAGGGACTACGGTAAGTCAGAGCTACCAATAGACCAGATGTCACGTTTCCACCCGCCCTGTCAGCCTCTGAATCCTCTCAACACAGCCCTCCAGGGAGAGCCCCTAGCCCCTCCGGGCTGGAGCACACAGCTCATCACCCTGCTTCAACTCTGCTGGGCAAACTCCACCCTAGTGTGACTGACTTTGTCCCTGCTTTGCATAGGAAATGGAGATTTTACTCCAAACGTGCCTCTGGGGGAGAAACGGCAGGAAGAGGGCAGAGGCCGGCACTTGGGCTGCTGCACACTCCTACCTGGGCCCATGCTGGCCTAAGGGAGGCAGGTGAAGGGGGCAAGGGGAGCACACAGGGTGGTGCAGCCTCCGCCCCGCCTGGGGACAGGAAGGCTGAGCCCTGCGATTGGACATACTTCGGCCACCCTGAACCTCCACGTCTCCATGAAATTCCAATGTTCTCATTATTCAAAGTGAAAGTAGAATCAGTGAGAGAGAATCAGGAAGGAAGCAGGATAAAGAGGGAAAGACAGAAACAGGAAATGGGAAGATTAAGGAAGGAAGATAGAAAAGGAGCTTGGAGGAGATAAGCCAGGCCTTGGAGTGAACCAATAGCCCTAGGACTTCAGGCCAAGGCGTCCCCCCCTCGCACCAGCCCTGGACTGCTCCAGCCTTCACAGCAGAGCTTTCCTGGGGCATGGGTAGAGGGTATTCGTGGGGGGGGGGGGTACCTCCGGGGGTCACAGAGACAAAAGCCAAAGGTCAGGAGGTGACTTGGTGAGAGGTCCAGGGACCTAGTCTTGGTCCTGCCCCAGAACACTGTCCCACCTTCCAGAAGACATCCCTTCTGAGGTGTGAGAACTTACTAAGGGGACGCCACCATAGGCAAGGGGCCCGAGATGCCCCAGGCTCTGGGGTACCCACCAGCCAAGACAGTGAGGACAGAACCCCTCAGCCTTGGGAGAAGGTGAGTGCAGACAAACCTGCGAGGGAAACCTGGAATGAGAGATTGAAGACCCAGGCCAGAGTGAATGGATTGAGATCAAGAGAGAGGATTTAATAGTTTCTACTCACCGGCATGTGAAATTCACGAACAGGAAGGAGAGGGCGCCCTTCGCCCACGCGGTGAGGCAGGCAGTGATGTGGGGGGGGGGGGTGTCCTTCTGAAGGTTCGGCCCGGGATTCCTCACGCCATCTGGGTCCCGCCAGGTCCACAGGCCTCTTATGTGATCTCACACTTCATCACTACCGACCACCGTGACCTTGCGTGGGTGGCTCACTTCTCAGTGATTTTGTTTCCTTATTCATAAACTGCAGACAGTGCTAATGTTCTGTGAAGCCCAGGAGATTGTGGGAGGGCCGATTTAGGGAAGTGGGGAGACCCAGTGCACTGCAAAGGGCCGTACAGGTGTTGTCATTAGTCATAAAGTTGGTATTGTACAAACAAAAGCATGGGTTAGGCCTCAACAGCACATTTGAGATGGATGCTGTGTTCATTTGTTTGGGCTGCCATAATGGAGGCATTTCTCTGAAGGGTGGAAGTCCCAGATCCAAGCATGAGGTCTGGTTTCTGTGAAGTTTCCCTTCCTGGCTGTCATGCAGGACCTTCGGTGGCCTGGTCCTTCCGCAATGCATGAGTAGAGAGAGCGAGATCTGCCGTCTGTCTTATTAGAACACTAATCCTATTAGATTAGGGTCCCACTCTTACAACCTCATTTAACCTTAATTATTTCCCCAAAGGCGCTTTTCCATATTTAGTCACCTTGGGAGTTAGGGCTGAATGGGGGGAGGGAGAATTTGGGGACACAATTAAATCCAGAGATGTCTTATTTGTTCGCTGCAGAAAGGGAAGTCACCTTGAGAAATATGTTTTGATTGTTCAACTATGAGACCAGTGAAGGCAGAGACCATCGGCTGTGGTCATGCTTCCCAAGCACCCAGCACCCAGCACCCAGCACCCAGCAAGTGCTCGTCAGTCATGATGGGGGCGGGACAAAGGGACAGAACTAGGACAAAGCCAGCAGCTACCAACTTGTTCTCTGTGTTATCTCCCCACCGTGACCAGCATGCCTCCCATCCATGAGTACATCAGGCCACATACCCCCTCCCAGGAATATTTTATCTTCAGGAAATGAAAGCTTCCTAACTTCCTGAGTTGCCGGAACTGGCTCTCTCTCCCAGGTAGAAACCAGGTCCTGTGGTCAAACCTCCCCTTGGGTCAGCAGGGCTGCTACTGCAGGAGCAGAGGAAATGGAGGCAGGTCAACTTTTGCACCAACCACCTTCCTTAAACCTGCTTTTGTTTTAGCCAAACCCCCACCTTGAACATGACCCCCAGCCTGCAAGGCTGCTATGAGTGACTGCTAAGCCTGAAGGCAGATGAGTGTGTAGGGATAGCTGGTAGATTGTGTCTGGTTGACAAGTCGCCTCATACCTGCTTCCCACCCCAGTAACAGAGACTGGCCAAAACCACCTGCACTGAGACCATGAATGTGAGCACTAGGAATATATCACCAGCAGTGCTCCAGCAGCAGAGCTCCTTCAGCAGTGCTCCATCCAGCAGAGCTGCACCAGCAATGCTCCATCAGTAATGCTCCATCATCAGTACTCCAGCAGCAGTGCTCCATCAGTAGTGTTCCAGCAGCAGAGCTCCATCATCAGTGCTCCAGCAACAGTGCTCCAGCAGCAGAGCTCCATCACCAGTGTTCCACCAGCAGTGCTCCAGCAGCAGAGCTCCAGCAGCAGAGCTCCACCAGGAGTGCTCCACCATCAATGCTCCACCAACAATGCTCCACCAGGAGTGCTCCAGCAGCAGAGCTCCAGCAGCAGTGCTCTACCAGCAGTGCTGTACCGGCAGCTCCATCAGCAGTGCTCCACTGGCAGAGCTCCAGCAGCAGAGCGCCACCAGGAGTGCTCCACCAGCAGTGCTCTACCAGCAATATTACATCAGCCAGGACCAGAGAGAGAGGACAATGATGACACAGAGCGGAACCACAGATGACCCTGAGGTTATGTCATACAAGCAGATGAATCAATCTTTGGGGTTTTGGGTCACTAAGGGGTGAGGGGGGGCGGTGGCCACAGCAGTTCCTATCCTGTCCTACCTGCTACAGCCCACACGAGGTTCCATGTGACCAGAAGGAAGCCCCTTACCCAAGAACTGATGAATGAAGTCTTAGCTTTCACCTCCAGAGAACTATTCTTTTGACTGTCTTCTTATTAAAAGCCATTACTGGCTATTTCCACTCGATGGGATCATGTTGCAGAAGTTCTAATCTTCCAGAGCTGCATTTTGGGTTGATTAAGGAAGAAGGGGAAGATTCAGGAAAAAAAGGAGCAAATGTAGAGAGAACAAGAAGAAGGAAGTGGAGTGGAGTGGAGGAGGGGAAAAAGGGAGGCGAGGAGAGCACCTCCTACCGACTCTGGGGGCTTCCTGCCTCACACTGCCCAGCCTGCCTGCGGGGTCTGCTTCCAGCCGCACCCCACATCACACATCGCCCTCGGGGGAAGCTGTCTTTCCACCTAGGGATGAATCCAACCTATGTCATTTTAAAACATGATCTACAGGGCTCTGTGTACTTGGATTTGGGTCAAGGATCAGACATCAAAAAAGCAGAGACTCATCTTTGCTAGGGACACAGACTATGCTCTCGACCCAGGTCCTGGCTCCAGGTGGCGGTGGTTAGCAGCCATGAATGACAGTGCTTGTGACATCCAGAAATTCACAGAAGCTTTTCTATCACCACCCCTAGCAAAGGCTTGATGACCCTCTAAGACACAGGTGGTGGGGGAGGGGGGAGGGGAGCTCACACCCCAACACAAGGAGGACCTTCTTGTCCCTGTTCCACTTTGGAGCAAGACCTGGACTGCTGCTTCCTCACCTTCCAAATTCCCCATACACCCCCGGTTAAGCCTGGCTAACCCTAAGGCAGGTCTGCCAGGGCAGACCCGGGGCATCAGGAAGGAGAGCAGCCATAGAAAGGAGGCTGGCAGGCCCCCAGGCTGTGCGCAGGGCCCTATGCACCAGAAGCTCATCCTGTTTTCTTAATGAAAAAGTGAGATGGTTGGGGCCCCCTGGGTGTGGCTGCCTGCACTGACCCGAACCCCACAGCCGCCTTCTCATCCCTTCTTCCACTGTGGCTTGCCTCCTGCTTTATGAGCTCCCGTGGCCGTGCAGGCGAAGCTGCAGGAAGCCAGAAAGGTGAGCACCTCACCTAGGCAAACAGCGGTGGCTTCTATCTCTGGGACCAGTCTCCAAATCCCTCCCTGACAGCCTTAACACATTCTCTGCCTGTACCAGTGGTGCAGTTCCGCCCACCCGCTGCCCGAAACCATCTCCAAGTCTCAGGTTTCTCATTTGTAAAGAGGAGTCTAGTCAGGCCTTCCTTACAGAGTCGCGTAGATGCGCGGGTGGGGCTAGGATTGCAGAGCACTGAGAGCAGGCGGCAGCTTTCAGCGTGGAGTCGCAGGGTCCTCAAGGCAGCCCCAACCCCACCCCAGCCCCTGCCAGGTTCTCCCTCTAGACCTCACTATGGCCCAGCACCCAGCTAGTGTTTGCGCTAAAGTGTGTTAAATGAAAAATAAAATAAAGCTGGTGCAAGAATCTCTCCACGGCTTAAATCCCGAAATACAGTATGGGCATCGCGTCGCAATAAGTAGAAAATTGGGAACTGAAAGTGACCAGAACTTGAGTTTTCCCCAAAAGTGGAGCCTGAGACAAGAGCCACTGGGCAGGTGGCTTATTTTGGGACGTGGTCTCAAGGAGCAAGAGGGCGGGTAGGGGAGTGAGGACAAGCTGGCCAAGGGTGTCTCCCGGAGCTAGTCCTCACTCTCGCCCTCCAGGAACGAGAAAATAGACTTCCGGAGGGGTCCGCCATGCTGAGCCCCACTGCTCAAGGGCTGCGCAGCAGGCAGCATTCCCCAGGATGTCAGATTCGCAGGGGAGTAGAATGTCTAGGTCCCACCCAGGAGCCCCCCAGGGGTATGAGCAGGGGAGCCCTGGGGCAGAAGGCAAGGGGGAGGCAGTGTCAGTCCCTAGAACAGACGCTGCCAGGCTTTGGGCCTGCCACCTGGTTGCTATGGCAACAGCTGGAGTTGCAAGGTGGGTCAAGAGGGTATGAAGTGGGGCTCACGGGAGGTCTACAACACAATATGTAATCCTTTAGAGCCTTTAAAATGCTATAAGAACAAGATTAAAGCCATTTCAAAACATTTTCTTGGTAAGAGCCCTCAATTTTCCTCTACCTCTTCATTTTTCCATTACTTCCATCACCACTACGGTCCATGCTTTTCTCCTCCTTTCCCTTATTCACAATGAAACCAAGTTTCTGTTCCACCTGGAAAGTTGTGACATTTGTGGATAAGAAAAGAACATCAGAGCCACACGGGACAAGGATGTGGGTGAGGCCGGGATTCGCCACCCCCGCCTCTGACTCATCAGATGCTCAGATGCCTTCTCAGAAGGGCTTGTGGCAGCTTAACCTTCCAGACACCTCTGCCTTTCTCCTCTGCGCCCGCAATTAGCACCTTATTCTGGATGGCGGTAGCCTCTAATTGCCCGTAATGCACCGCTCAGCACTTTATTTTAACAGAATCAATGCTGATATGAACATTATAACTTTATTCCCTAATAATTTCACCATTTTTATGTCCTGTCTCCTCAGCTCAGTAATAGACCAGGTCTTACAATTCTTTTATTCTGAACTCCACACCAGATACATAGTAATAAGATAAATGCTCATTGTTTTCTCAGCACTCCAGACCACAAGATCAGGTACCTGACGAAGAGCATGTAATGAAACCAAACGATCCTGGAGACTAAGTTTTCTAAATGACCTTAGTCTTCCGTATCCTATCAATTAAAAAGAAATTAGTTCCTTTCAGAAAATGTACTGCTGATAAGCTATTTGGAGGAATGGAGAGGAGAATACCGGTACTGGGTAGGACTGTAACCCTATACCAGAGAGACTTCGCCTCCCAAGACACAGAGCGATGATGCCATAAAGTGAGCTGATATATTTATGTCATTGACGTACATCACCTCATCCAGGTCCAGGGTCCAGCCCTATGCATCAGCTGTCAGCTGTCATTACTATCCCCATTTTACAGATGAGTACACTGAGGCTCAAAGCATTATCAATTCCAGATCCACAAGTGGTGAGTCACAGAGGTGACAGGCTGGGATGGGAGTCTCGGTTTCTCTGCTTTCAAAGCATATGCTCTCAATGATTGTGCTACATTAAAACACACACTTAACAGAGCCAAACTCTGTCTCTCACTCTCTTACACACGCACACATTGATGGGTTAATTGATTATCGATCACTGTAGCATTTGAAATGCAAAGGGTATTGCAGAGAAAATGAGCAAGTGTAGCTATTGGGTTGCATTTGTGAACGAAAGCAGGGAGAGGATTGAATGAGAAAGAGTCTGCTGGAAAGATTCTAGTTCATGGAAAAGTTAGGGACTGCCTAGGAATGAGACCCTGGGCAGATTTCCTGTGAGATGCACACTAGTTCCAGAGGGATTCAAATCTCCAGTGCCATACTTGGTGGTGTGTGCCACCTCAGATATGTATTTACATCTCCACACCTCACAGCCCTCATCTGTGAAATGGAAATAATTTGTGAGAGAGTTGTGAGAACACAGTGTGATCATGTGCACAAAGTCCGACACGTAGTAATCACACCTCAAGGAAGATAGCAATGTTGAGCACTGTGTCACTAACTCACCACTGGAAATCTGTTTCCTGTGACCTTTTTATCATCCTGGGCATGACAGAGGCCTCAGCTGGAGCTGAAGGGGGTCAGCACACTGGCAGGTGCTCCTTGACCCTCCCATGGCTCATCTTCCCAGCTGGGGAAGACCATGTCAGCTCCCTCAGCAAATGATCTGCCCTTGGTCTATAGCTGGTGGTTGCCATTTTGTAAAAGGATCAACTGGAGATGTAGCCCAGACAAGAGCAAGACACAGGACGTCCCCATGTTACCCAACCTTAACCAAAGAGAAATCCCATTTCTGGCTCTGCGGTTCATCAGGCCCTTACAAAATGGGATGCCCCTTCTCCCACCACAGAGGCCATGGAAGCCCCTTCCATTAGGTGTTTGGCTCCTGTAACTCAGCTGCCTCTTCAGTCTCTGTTCCTTGGCTTCACCTGGACCCAGTCCCACTGAATCTCTGAAACAGAGGGAGGCCCAGCAGCCAACACCCAACACATAAACAAGCACGGCCACTGCCTCCTCACACTCCCCAGAGAGCCTAAAGGGGCCTGCTTACGGTCTCTTGTCAAGCAAGTATGCCTCTGCTGGCACCCTGTCTGGCCTTCCCGGGGGGGCCCTGAGTAAGAGCTGAAGCCAGGCTAGAGGAAAGTGCAGGCCCCAGTGAGTTACGAGGCTGTAATTCCATCAAGGGCTTCTGGAGAGATCATAAACCCACGTCCCAAGGCTCCCAGCCCCCTGGCCTTCTATCCCCAGAGTGATTTACAAGCCTATAATTCTGAGGCGGGACTGCTTCTTATTTCATATAATCTAAATATTTTCCTAAAGCCACATTGGGCCTTCTCTTGGCTTCTATTTTTCCTTCTTCACAGCAAAGGAGCAGCAGTAGCGCCCTCTAGTGGCTGGAGGCCCACATAGGCAGGGGTGGGATTACCAGACACATCCCGTGAATTTGTGAATGGTAGGCGACCTCTGCCTCAGATGGCCTTTGGAAACCCAAGTCATGCCTGAAACCAGGTGGGATAAATGTTCCCTCCGAATCGAGGACATACACATGTGGGCTAAGAGGACTCACACCTTGATTTCAGCTAATGGGCATTTTTTGAGCTCCAGCTTTCATGGCGTTCGCCACAGACACTGAGTCACATTGCCATGCCCTGTCTCCTTAATAAGGCTGTGATTTTGCCCTTCACAGCCCTTCAAATCCTAAAGACTGTGTGTCCATGTTTGCAGCATCACCACACCCCCACCTGGCCCCACACGCCTCCCTGAGGCCAAGGAAGCCGTCCTGCCGGACACTACAGTTTATGTTCATGCTTCGCTGTATGTCCTCCCCCCCACCTGATCCAAGACCCCTGAAGACAAGGACTGCCTTTGTTGGGCGCTGCTGTACCACCAGCACCTGGGACAGGGCCTGGCTGCCAGCGAGTGCCTGGCAGGGTTTGCTGGGCGGAGAATGAATGAGCATGTGAGTAAATGAATGTGAGGAGGACAGCCTGTAGTGGTGACCCAGAGGCTGACTGTGAACCAGAGATTTGCTCAAGTCTAAATCTCAAGGTGAGGATGGTGGGGCTGGTACCAGAACCTTCTGCCTTCTTTCCCTTATTGCTGACATTACCTTGGGTGGAGGTCAAATGCGGTTGTTGCATGGTAGAGAAAAAGTGTGGCTCTCCTGAAGCGGCCCTGGCAGTGGGACTCTTAAGGAGCCGCCCATCCTGCCAGGTGTGCTGAGGACACGTGTCAGCCTGGGCCAGTGTCCATGGGAAGCAACAACAGTGATGCGTCACCCCTGAGTCCTCAGGGCACCTGCCTCGGGGATCAGAACAACCAATGGCCGCAGCCGTGTAGAGTAGTGGTCCCCCTCTCCAGCCCACACCCCTCTGACACCCAGCACCCTCCCCACCCTTCCGCCTTTTGCCTTCTGCCCGTGCTTGGCTTTTCCCTTTAAGATCTGTTTCTTTCCTCCTCGGTGGTGGCTGGTAACTATGGAAACTACAATTAGGCTGTTTTGCTCAATGTCTCTAAAAATTGCCAAGTGCAGGCAGCAGCAGCCCCTGACTTATAGAGACCTAACCCAAGCTTTCCCATATGTTCCTCTAGGACACACCCTTTGGGCATTTAAGGAAATGCTCCTCAATCTACCCACGATGAAAGATCAGTTTCTTTTTGTAAGAATTTCTGATTCATTGCAGTCCCATATTTTTATAAAATACAATGAAAACAAAGTAGAGAAATGAAATGAAAAAAAAATACATGTGCAGCAAGCCAACCCTCATTTTATAATAGTAAATTCAATAGACATAAGAATACTCCTTCTAATCGCTCGAATTGTTTCTCAGTACTTACTCTTGCGGTCTGTCCCGTATCCTGGCGGGGGAGGATCAGTTTGAGGACTGGCTTCAGTCATCACCACACTTTGAACAGGCCTGACCAGGGGCTTCAGGAAGACTGTCTAGAAAACCACCCAGTCCAGACCCTGCTGAACAGTCACCATTTTTCCTACCTGACCACTGAGCCCCCTTTGTGTTTTCAAAAATTGAGGCATACTTTTTATATAGTAAAGCAACAAATATTGAGTATGATTGTATGGTTACATATGCATACCAACCGGATTAAGATACAGACCACATCCAACTCCCCCAAAAGTTCCCAATAAGTACTAACTCTCCTCCCCCAGCTAACTACTATTCTGATTTCTGTCACCACAGAGTAGTTTCACACTAACTGCATATGAGTGGGATCGAATAGTATACACTCTCTAGTTTTTGGCTTCCTCCACTCCATGCAGTGTCTGTGAGAGTCATCTTGCTGTAGCCTACTGTGTTGTCCATTGCTTCAGCGAGCATTCTTGGACAGCTGATTTTGTGCACACAAATTTCCTTGCGTTTAGATAACTATCTAACAGGATCATTGTTAGCTCATAGGGGAGGCCTACCTTCAGGTTTCAAGTAGATATTGCCAAACATTTTCCAAATTTGACTGAACAAAGTTGTACTTCCATCAGAAAGGTCTAAGAATTCAGGTTGCTCCACATTTCATAAGACTTGAGATAGGCAGGCCTTTCCATGGTACACATTCTGCAGGATAGAGAACGGTGTCTCATTATTTTGATAACTTTGGTTAAAACTGCTGTGGCTATCACTTTCTTAAATAGGTATTATTGACAATGTCACATTATGTTAGTTTTAGGTATTCCACTTAATAACTCAACATTTTTGCGTGTTGGGAAATGATCACAATAAATCGAATGAACATCGGTCACCATACCTACTTAGAAATATTTTTCTTGTGATGAGAACTTTTAAGATTTACTTTCTTAGCAATTTTCAAATATGCAAAACAGTATTGCTAGCTATCATCCCCATGCTGTTCATTACACCCTGAGGACTTACTGATTTTATTGCTGGAAGCATATCCCTCTCGACCCAGTAACCATTTCCCCCATCCCCACCTCCACTTCTGACCACCACCAATCTCTTCTATCAGTATAAATTTGTTTCGGTTTTTCTTTCTTTTTTGTTTTTAGATTCCACACTGAGATGGAAGGAAGAGCATCTTGGACTTCTTTAATGTATTATCAGTGAGATCATAAGGTATTTGTCTTTCTCTATCTTTATTATTTCACTTAACATAATGCTCCTAAGGTCATTCATTCTCTTAGCAAATTGCAAGATTTTATTCATACAAACACACACAAGTATGTATATACACATATACACACATATAGACATATATACACACACCTATATACTTGTGTGTGCGTATGTGTATATATGTGCGCATATGTGTGTGTTTGTAAATATTCATATTCACATTCATCCAACAAGGGTCACTTACACAGTTTCCAAATCTTGGCTGTAACATAATAGTACATTGTCAATAATACTTTAATAAGAAAGTGACAGCCACAGCAGTTTTATCCAAATAATGCTTCAATGAACAGGGGGGTACATATATCTTTTCAAGTTAGTGTTTTTGTTTTCTTCTGATGAATAGTCAAAAGTGGAATTGCTGGATCTTATGGTAGGTCTGTTTTTAATTTTTGGAGGAATCTCCACATTCTTTTCCATGTGGCTTCCCCAATTTACATTCCCACCAGCGGTGCACAGAGGTTCCAACTCTTGTTGGTTCCTGTCTCACTATACAGAATAACCACCAGACTAGTCATTCTAACAGGTAGATATCTCATTATGGGTTTGATTTTTCATTTTCATTTCCCTGATTTGTTATATTGAGCATCTTTTCATACTTGTTGGCCACCTTATGTATTCTTTGGAAAATAGCTATTCAGATTTTTGCTCACCTTATGAGATTGTTTGGAGGTTTGTTCTTTGATATTGTGTTGTTTGAGTTCTTATGTCAGACATATTATTATATTATTTATAAATATTTTTTCCCAATCAGTAGGTTGACTTTGTATTTTGTTGGTGTCTGCTGTAGAGTAACTTTTTAGTTTGTGTAGGGTCTCTTATTTTTGTTCTTGTTGCCTTTGCTTTTTGTATCAGATATTAAAAAAATCATTGCCAAAATAAATATTAAGGAACTTACCACCTATGTTTTCTTCTAGGAGTTTTATGGTTTCAGTCTTACAGTCAAGTCTTTAATCCACTTTGAGTTAATACACTTTGAGTTAATACACTTTGAGCTGATAATTGTTCACTCTGTCACGAGATGTTAATCCACTTTGAGTTTGTGTATGATATAAGATAGTCTAGCTTCATTATTTTACATGTGGCTCTTAAGTTTTCCCAAGATCATTTGTTGAAGAAACTGTCCTTTCCCCATTCTATATTCTTGGCTCCTTTGTCATAAATTAATGTACCATATAAATATGGATTATTTCTGGGCTCTGAGCTTTTGTTCAATTGATCTATGTATACATTTTTATGCCAAGACCAAACTGTTTTGATTACTACAGGGTTGCAATATAGTTTGAAATCAGGGAGCATGATCTTAGGATTTTTGTTTGTTTGTGTAAAAAATGCCAGAGGAATTTTGATAGGTATTGCATTGAATCTCTAGAGTGCTTTGAATAGTATGGACATTTTAGCAATATTCATTATGCCAATCCATGAAGACAGACTATCTTTCCATTTATTTGTATTTTCTTCAGTTTCTTTCATTCATGTCTTATAGTTTTCAGTGTGCAGGTCTTCATCTCCTTGTTTAAATTTCTTCCTTCCTGGGCCTTTTATTCTTTTTGGTGTAATTGTAAATGGTTTGCTTTCTTGATTTCTCTTTTATAGTTTGTCCTTAATATAGGCATGCAACCAATTTTTGTATATTGATTTTGCATCTGTAATTTTACTTAATTTATTTATTAGCTCTAACAAGTTTTTAATGGAGTCTTTAGGGTTTTCTAATATGATATTAAGTCATCTGTCTGCAGAAACAGTGTTATTTCTTCCTTTCAAGTTTGGATATGTTTTCCTTTCCTTTTTTTTTCCTAATCACTCTGGCTAGGGATCCCAATACTATGTTGAATAAAAGTGGGCAATCTTGTCTTGTTCCTAACCTTAGAGGAAAGATTTGCTTTTCACCTGTTGAGTATGATTTTAGCTGTGGATTTGTTATATATGGCCTTTTTATGTTGAGGTACAGTCCCTCTGTGTCCATTTTGTTGAGCATTTTTATCATAATTTGATGCTGAATCTTACAAAATACTCTTTCTGCATCTATTGTTAATGTGATATATCACATAGATTTGCAGATGTTGAATAAGCCTTGTATCCCTGGAATAAATCCAACTTGATCATGTTATATTATCCTGTTAATGTACTATTGAGTTTGGTTTGCTAGTATTTAGTTGAAGATTTTTGCATCCATGTTCATCAAAGATATTGGCCTATAAATTTCTTTTCATGTCCATGTCTGGTTTTGGTATCTGGGTATTGTTACTTTCATTAAAAGAGTTTGGAAGTGTTCCCTCTTCTCTTATTTTTTGGAAGAGTTTGTGAAGGATTGGCATTAATCTGCCTTTGAATGTTTTGTAGAATTTACCAGTGAAGCCATCTGATCCTTGACTTTTGTTTGTTGGGAGGCTTTTGATTACGGATTCAATCTCATTACTAGTCATTGATCTTCATCATGGTTTTAATTTGCATTCCTCTAATGAAAGATTCCAAGCTTATAATTGTTCACTCTGTCATAAAATGTTAATACAAACTGTTCTAGGGTCTCTGATTCCTATGTTCATGTTGTGGAAGTACTTCCCACAATATCAAATTCCTCTAGGAGCCCAGATTTACCTTCAAAGTCTAGTGATAGAAAAATTGGTTATAATCAAGCCAAAGGAATGTGGACATAATTGCTCTATTTGAAATAGAAGAGCAAGTTGGACTTTTATTAACGTACTTTAAAAGGTTCAGTTAGTGTCCTGTGGCAAGCAGCCTGGCCCTTGAATGCTGCACTTCTACCTATTTGACAATCCCCTTTGTCTGCTATGATGGGGCAACACACACTTGGCTCCCATCTTAGTAGCATTTCGTTTTCCAGAGAAACAGAACCAATAGAGGGTTATTAAAGGACTTGGCTTACATGACTACAGAGGCTGAAAAGTTCCAAGTTCTGCAGTCAGCAAGCGGCAGACTCAAGAGAACTAAAGGTGTAAGTCCAGTACAAAAGCCAACAAGCTTGAGATCCAAGAAGGACCAATGTTTCCGTTTCAGTCCGAAGGCAGGAGAAGACCACTGTCCGAACCTAAGTAAGGCAAACAAGAGTCCCCTCTTGCTCAGCCTTTATTTTTTTCCTTCTTACTCAGGTCTTGAATTGGATCCACCCACAATAGGGAGGGCAATCTTCTCTGCTCAGTCTACTGGTTCAAACATTAATCTCCTTCAGACACACACAGAATAATCCTTGACCACATATCTAGGACCTTGCAAGTGGATCCGTAAAATGAACCATAATAGCCCCATATTTACAGAAGCCTCCATGGTTGCCTGGAGAGGCCACAGGACACAGGGGTCCCTCATGTACCCCCTGAGCCTCTGGTAGAAGAGCTGCCACTCCCCTGTCTTGCTGGAATAAAGCTTCCAGAACTGTGGGTGCCCAAGGAAGGCTCAGCCCTCCTCCATCAGGGCACGCAGAGTGACAACTCATCCCGTTTGCCTGTGACTTTTCTGGTTTAAGCCCTGAAAGTTCCATGTGCAAGAGAAGAGTCCAGTGGGCAGGTGGGAAGTAGAGGAAGGTATGTGGGTATGTGAAGGCAAGGGAGCTTTGGGGAGAAGGGATGTGGGCAAGGCAGCCAGCCCTTGTCACCAAGAAGGCAGGGAGACAGGGCAGGGTGCAAGAGGTGCCGGTGCTTGAGGACGTGGGTGCAAGTCTTCAGGCCAGTCTGCCTCTGCTGCCACAAGAGGCGCTGTTGCTCCCGACTCCACTTCGGGTCAATTCAGCGAGGAGGAAGCAGCTTCACGAGATTGTGCCGTGCATGGCAGGCAGTGTTGGCTGCTCCTGCCCACTGAAGACGAGGACTTCGCTGAACACAGAGTAGAAGTCCAGGCCATGAAAGGCCCCGTCCTGCCCCTCAGTGCTCAGAATACCAAAAGAGGCCATCCATGGGGTGACAGTTAAACAGATGACATGACCACACTTTGATCATAGCAGAAAGAAAGGCTGCAAGATACTTGGTGATGAAATGCTAACTGAGCAGCAAACATGTCATCTCTGGGAACTCCATGAAGGCCGCAGATAGCAAAGGCTCTTCAGAGGAGCTGAGCTCCACCCTCCGAGGGTGTGGACATCACAAGTGAAGATCAGAAGGGGAGTAAGTCACATCAAAGCCAACCAGCAGTCACCCCAGGGCTCAGAGAACCCATCCCCTGTCCATTATGTACACTCAGGTCCCAGCAGCTGGCAGAAGTTGAGACCTGGCTCAAGACCAACAGCTAGGGCGGTCCCAGTGGTGGAATTCTGGTTTCCTGTGTGGGCTGGCATAGAATCTCTCTCTCTCCTGTTTGCCAGTCTGTGCTCAGTCGTATGCCTCTGCAGGAGCCTCAAAGGCAGGGGCAGGAAGACCGCCTCTCTGGGGGTGTCAACAGGCAGAGGGGCATCAACAAAGCTCTTGAAACTACAGGTGTCTGAGGTCTTCCTCGGGCTCTGTTTTCCATCTGGGTCCCCTCAGTCCTCCTTTCTAGTCACGTACCTGCAGCTCAGTGGCACCAACTTATTTTTTGCTGCCTTCTTCTTATGAAGAGTCAAGTGCCACAAATTCTGGTATGGCCCCTCCCCCCTTTCCCAGGGCAACCCCTCCCAGGGTATATGAAAATACCCCACCCTGGAAAGCCGGGAAGCAGGCTGGGTAGCCTGAGGGCTGGGCCGCAACTGGGGGCTGCATGGGCTTCTCCTTTGGGGTCTCCTGGAGTCCATCAAAAGAGGCTGCAGTCCCTGGGAGGTCACACAGGGGCCAGACACCAGAGAGGTCAAAGAGAATTGGGGTTCTCTGGAGGACGTCTTCAGAAATAAGTCAAATCCAAGGGCCCTGATATATGCAGAAGCAAAAATAATGGGCTCATCCCCCCACCCCCCGCCCGCCAGCCCTCTGCTGACTCAGCGAGACGCAGAGCTGAAGCGACAGGACTCAGGAGTGGGGACAACCTCTGCTCCTCTAAAGCACAAGGGGAGCAGCCACACCACCCCGCATGGGCCCAAGCTCCTCCTAAGGCACTCAGGGCAGGCACCCCGTACCTGGGGACAGGGGCACCACACTGTCACCCAGCTCCTTGACTCACTGGCACACAGAGAGGCCAGAGCAGGAGGGGCCTGTGAATGACCACACAACCCCCCCCCCACACACACACACACACACTCATAAATCGAGTCGTGAGCCAGGGTAAGATGTTCTGAACAAGCCACACACACCCCGGCTTGATGGAACTTTTTGTCCTTTCTACTCTGGAAACTGTGCTCCCCAGGCCCTCTCCTGAGGTGTCCTGGGCCTGGCTGTGGCCTCTGGATGGTCGTACATCCTCTGAGGGCAGGCGTGGAGCCGCTGGGACATGAACTGTACCCCACTTAGCCAGAGCGCGTGGCCACACACGCCCACGTAGCTTCGCATGGGTTACCACAGAAACTGGGCTTTACTCCCGGTCCCAGTTTCCCCTCCTCACTTACCTTTCCTGCTTCCCTCTACCCCGGGGACTCTCCCTTTCAAAATTCTTCTCCTTCCAGAAGAGACTTCCTTTCTCTCTGGACCCCAGGCTGCCCAGCCAGTCTTCACTGTCCAATTCTCACCTTTCTCATCAGGATGGTGACCCCTCTGGGCTGTTCCTATAGACTGGATCGCAGCGGGCTGGATCCTTGATGCTCGTATTGTCTTCGGACACCTGCAGCCTTGCCCCGCACCATCCACCTTCCCAGCTTGGGTGGTCTTCTGGGTGCAAACGGGAGTGGCTGTGCACCTCGGGTTAGGGACAACCAGTCAGCTGAAGGACTGCTGCCACCCCTACCACCTTGGGCTCTCCAGAACAAGCTATGGCATTGCAACAAGTGGCTCCCAGCAGTCTCCACTGTAAGAGAAGGAAATAGAATCTGAGTTGCAGGTGCGTGCTTGGAGGCTGGCACCAAAAAGAAAATGAGCAAGAAATGCGAGACAATTAGCCCAGAGCTCCTGCGATTCCCACACTACACCTTTTCCAAGGTGCCAGGTGACGTGTTTTCTCACCAAAAGACTGAGAACTGTCACTCAGACTAAGGCCCCGGATTGACTCAGAACAAGCAAGCAGAGTGCTTGCCAGGGGTCCAGCGCCTACCCCGCCCTGCCCCAGCAGCCGTAAGCTGAATGTCAAGCCTGGGAATTAGGGTCCGTGGAGGGAGTGTCAGCCCTGATCAATGTCTGGCGCTCAGATCAGTGGTTTTTCATCCTGCTCACTATCTGACAGCCAGATCAATTCTTCCCCTTTTGGCAACAACTTTTACTCTCACTCTGAGGAGCTCACAGCTGATGGAGAGAGCTGCCTCCCCTGGAGACTCTTCTGTGCTCGTGATTTGGGTTTCTGAGAAAAAGAAGAGGATCCTAACTGCTTGGGGTCATTCCAGGCTGGCTCTGGGATATAATGGTATGGTCCCAGGGAAGCCACTGAGCAGAAAGATCTCTAGAAACTGAAGAGTAAATAAACTCGAGGAGATGCACCTTGAAATAGATGGAGGTGGAGAAATGAACAGAGAGGGTTTACTACCTGCTAAATATTTAAATAGGCAATTTGCTGGCCTCCCTGGTGGCACAAGAGGTTAGCATGGCACTGTGGAGCTGTCGGCGGCGAGGCACCAATTCAATGCCTGGCCGGGAAGATTCCCACATGGCGCAGCAGACCTCTCCTGCCTCACCCGCTGCTCCCCTCAGCAGTGTATTTTGGTCCATCTGCCTGTTCTGCTCCCTACTCTGTCTCTGGTGAACCCTCTCACCGCCCCACACCTCTGGCCTGCACCCCAGCTTGTATGCAAAAATAAATAAATCTTTTTTTTCAAAAAAAGCAATTCGCACATATCTTCAGAACACAATCTATGAACATGGTCATTTACCATCTGTCTCTTGTCCCTCGACCACTGGTCATGCAAACCTTACTCTTTTACCCACCACTACTGTCCCCTATGCACACACAGAAATTCTGAAGGAGAAATTCTCCAGATTTTCAGGTCTTTTTGATGTAATTGGGAGAATGGGTGGGTAAGATCAGAGAAGCTAGGGTGTTGGGGAAGCAGGGGGATTTAGCCAGAGGGCTGAGAGCATCTACATCATAAGATTCAAGAAGAAAAGAAGAAAGTCAGAATGACAAAGTCCAAGGGAGGAAGACTGGAGAGAACATTTGGGGGGTTAGCAGGTGGGAGAAACACAGGACAGAAGAAAGGAAAGCAAAGGGAGAGAGTTTTGAAGTATCTGGATGGACTTGGGCTTTAGTCTCTTCAGTATTCTTCAAGAGATACAAGGAAAAGTTGGAATTCCTTTAAAATTGCCCTGTGGTTCACGTTGCTCTGTATCTCCTTGAATGTAATTCTGTACAAAGCCTGAGCTATGAGGTTCTACAAGGCCCATTCAAGTTTACAAAGCCTCATCTTGAAACGAAAATGCAAAATTCAACTGGACACCAAACTATAAATTTTATTCTACACGCAAAACAAGAGAAAAGAACACAACTTCTTCCTGTCACTCAACTACTGGGGCTCCCCTGGAAAGGGGTGATAGAACAAGTAATAGCTAGAGGGACACAGCAGAGGCCTTGAATGAATCTGAACTGATCAGGCATTGACATTCTTTGGCTGCTCAAAAATGATTCCGATTTCTTAAGAAAGTCAAGTTATTGAGGTTGGGATAAAGAAGAATTTCTCAGCTTTGTAAGGGATTTCTTTTTTCTTGTCTTTCATTTTTTCAGTATCTTGATATGGTGATTTTACATAATGCCACCTGGAACATTCTGTTCCCAGCCTCCATTCTTTTGTAAATTGTAATGCTGGCTCCATCATCATCTCGCTGATTTCTCTGACTCTGAGGTTGCCCTGAATGAGCCACATGGTGCCTGAGGATTTATCTTAGTTACAGCTACATTTATCCCTTAATGAGATGAAGAAGCAGTTTTGTCTTCAGAGTCTGTTGTTGCTACAGATGCTTTAAAATAAAATTGTGACATCTGACCCTTGTGAATCCAGGAAAGCAGGGATAATTATGAATTAAAAAACAGTTCTAGCCATGCTATGCAAACATAAGGAACACTTTAAAAGAATTCTTTCTTGCCCCAATTTGTACCATCCTATTTTGTCCAAACTTTAAAAAAGACATTTTTATGAAAAAAGTCACACATTGCAAAGGTGACAAATTTTTACAAGATTCCTTCTTTCTCATGACTGAATAATATTTCATTGTATGTATGGAGATGACATCTTTATTCATCTGTTGACAGATACTTAGGTGGTTTCCATGTCTTGACTTATGAATAATGTTGCAATAAACATGGAAGTACAAGTATCTATTTAATATCCTCTTTTCATTCACTTTGCAAATATACCCAGAAAGGAATTGCTGGATCATGCAGTACTTATATTTTTAACATTTTGAGTAACCTCTATATTGTTTTCCATTTCCAATTTACCTTCTCACAAATAAGGCACAAGGAAGCCAAGAACACACATTGAAGAAAGGATAATCTTTTCAACAAATGGGGATGGGAAAACTAAAGCACTGGCAGAAAAATAAAAGTGGACCCTTGTGCTATACCACTCACAAAAATTAGCTCAAAACTTAAAATTATTAAAAAATTAACTCAAGGCCTAAGCACAAGATCTGCACCATAATTCTAATTTTGCATGTGGACCCACAGAAAACACCTCTAATGTATCTTATCTTTGGGGCATTTCAAAGTAAATTGCGGATTTCAATACAGTTCCCCTTGAATACTCCAACTTGGATGTCATTAGTTAGATTTTAAGACCTGCTACAGATTCATTTCAAAGTACAATTTGTATATAATGAAACGCACAAGATGTAAGTGTATACTTGTTAAGTTTTAACAAATGCATATACCTGTTGGAAGCCAAATCTTTATCAAGACAGACCTTTGCCTTCACCTCAGGAAGTTCTTTAATGCCACTTCATTGTCAACTCCCATGCTTCAGGAAACAACCATCTTTATTTTTTACCATACATAAGCTTAGTCTGTCCTATAACCTCCTATTAACAGTCATACGGTATACTTCGTTTTCTCTTAGTAATGTGAACTAGCCTCTAGCCCCTTTCAATGTAAGAACCACTTGGGCATTTCCTTACATGGACCTAGAAGATGGGGAGTTTGCTGGTTCCACATAAAGACCTGGGTTCTTTGGTTCTTCATGCTGGATGGACGCTGCCTATAAGCTGAAGTGGGTTAGTGGAACTTTCCAGAACAGGAGAGACCATTAAAACCACATCTCTCTAAGTTGAATGAGTCCCATGTTGGGGTCCTGAAGCCCTTCACTAATTTGTGAGAAACGATTCATGGGGCTTCATTAGCATCTGGCTCTCCCGGAGATTCCTGGGACTGCATGGGCTGCAGAGGTACTCAAGGCTGAGGGTCAGGTGAGCAATCCCCTGGGCCTCATATAAACCCAGCCTGGGTCCCCCTTTGCGGTCTCTCTTTGAAGCAGCAGATTGGAGGCACCCCATCGAGGCTCCTTGGTCTGGAATCAGAGCTAAACTATGAGGGCTCTGCAGAATATATGACTAGGGAGAAATGTTTTGTTTTCCTTTTGCTCTCTACAGGAGGGATCAGCCAAAGGAAGGAACTGTCTGCGGTGCCTGTGGTGTAAGACCACCCGCCAGCACGAAATAGGAAGCAGAGGAAAGTAAACAGACCAGATTCTGAAATACACTCATCAGCGCAATCTGTCCTCTGAATGCTTGTGCAGCGAGAGATCGGAATAGGCTGCAACTGAGCGGAAGGAACTAATCAGCTGGCCTCATGACAGCATTAAAGAGGGGAGAAGAGGCGTCCAGACAGCAGTGTCAGGCCTGCACAGATGTGTCGAGGCAGGATGCGCCACTCAGATGCAGAGGGCCGTGAGCCGTGGATGTCACCCCACTTCCCGCACTTGAGGGCAGCCATCAGGCACCACTGCCCTGCATCCCAGTGTGTCATGGGTCGAACCCAGGGGTGGCACAGATGTGCCAGTGCCAGTGGTAGAGATGTGGATGAGGAGGGCGAGTGAGGATGTAGAGCGAGGATTCCAAGAAGCTTCTATGCCTGGATCTGGGTGGGAGGTGGAGAGGAGGTGACACTTGATATTCACAATAGATAACCTCGGAAGAGTAAGTGTTAATTCCCATGGTCAGTGAGGGGGGGAGGAGAGCGCCTCCTCCTCACATTGTTGGGGGTATACCACGTCCCCAGCCCCCACTTAATGAGCGGCACTGTCAGCCAAAGCTACGCAACATGAACGCAGGCAGGCTCGGGGAGACACGTGGAGAAGGGCTTGCTTGCTTCTTGGTCTGGACTTGCACCAGGGATCGGGGGCGTGTAAGAGACACACAGAGGAGAGACATGTGGAGACACTTGGGAAAGACACACGGGTGAGCCGCACAGGGAGGCTTCTCTTGATTTGTACTTTGATTTTGCTTCCTTTGTTCCAACTTGCTTCAGAACCCCTTTCCTATGTTTCCCTTCCAGAAGGTGCCTTAGACTCGTGACAAGTTTCTAGGCCTCAGGGGCCCTGCTTTGGGCCAACCCTCTTTGACTAGGTATTTATCCACAAGAAGATGGATAATTTGGGGTGTTTTACTCAGAATATCCATTCCTTCTCTCTCTCTGCACACTAATTCTAGTAAAGTTCACACTAAGAGTCTCCTTTGTCTTTGTGTGCACAGGTGGCTGGACCCTCTAAAGCATGCAAGTTTGGGGGTTGCAGGGTGCCAGGTTGTGCTCTAACAAAACGGCCAATTAATATTAACCTCATATTCATAAATATTAAGCCCTGGATCCTGCCTGCCTTGATAGAGCTGCAGGTACAGAGATTGCTGAAGGAAGACCACAGGTTGACACTGCTGGTTTGGGTGGATAGAGGTAAGCAGAGTCCCGCTGGTGACCAAGGGTGTGTTGGGGAGTGTGTGGGCTGTTTACATGACTGCTCCAGGACCTGTGTCTGGGCAGCACAGCCCAAACTGGAACCCCCAGCTTCTCAGGTTGGCTCCCGCACACCAACCAGCTGGTAAACTCACTCCATGAGGAAGCACCAGCCACTTGCCTAGAGGCTAAGGACCACCAATGGGAAAGCATGAAAGGTGCTTTTTGCCCTATGTCCTCCTGCCTATAGAGCCCCAGTTCAGGGGTCTTGGTCATTTTATCCAACAAATGTGCCAAGACCCTGCCCTCCGCCCCACACCAGAAAGGCCAGTGTCAGGCTTATCGCACCGCAGGGCCAGCGGTGTCCTCCCCTTCTTTCCCACCTGCCTTATCGCCCCCTCTCCCTTTGACATAAGATCAAGAGAAGGGGCCTATTTATTTCACAACGAAAGCAGAGGAAGGAGATCTGTGACTGAACGAAACCTGCCTCCCACACTCCGATGGGCAGCAAAACACACCGCGCTACCATCTTGAAGACCAGGGGAAGAAACAAATGTGTAAGATTTTCAGTGGGACATCCCACTTGGGAACCAGGGACAGCTCCAAGCTCCAAGGTGGGCGCCAAAGCCAAGGCCTGGTCTCGGCCTTGCAGTGTGTAGTTAAATTAAGGCTCCCCCAGGGGAAACTTTCCTGAGGACTGACCTGCCCTACCCGACGTGTTCACACCTTTGCCCAGGTCCCCGTCTCTGGCTGCCTCTACGGACTGCGACTGTCGCTATCGCCCCCCTCCCCTTCCCGGCTCAGCCAGGATTCCCCTTCCTTCTGAGCCACCTCTTCACTGGAGGGGGGAAAGTCTGGTGAGGTCCCCACCCTTGTGCCCCCAGGAAGTTCTTTTCATGGGGCACCTGCTGACTTCCTGCCATCCCAGCCTTGGGTCAGCTGTCCAGCGGTCCAGGTGGGGCGCCCTGGGGAGAGACAGCGTCGCCATCACAGGCAGCATCTGCCGTGTCAGCTCAGCGACTGCTGGCACCACACGACCAGCCAGCCTGACCTTCCCAGGAGCCTCAGGGCCTGTGCATGAGAAGGCCTGTGGAGCAGTGTGTCTCGGCTGCTCTTTCATGCTCCCTGAACACCCATGGAGGCAGAGGGGACTGAGCGGGGCCCCCCTGTCCTCCCAGCAGCTGCAGTTCAAAGCCCCTTGGCTTCCTTGACAATTGAAAGAGCAAGAACTGTCATATTCCAGGTTTCTGTGCTCGGTGAAGCATTGCCAATTAAGTCTCAGGGGAGAGTGTCTTTGGACTCGCGGGAGGGCTGAATCTCCAGGGCTGGAAACAAGAAATTCTCATCTGGGGATGCTGAGGGTCAGCTCCAAAGAAAGGGCACGAGGGAGGTTGATGTTTTCTCTCAGGCCTTCCCAGATGCCCAGTCTTCCAGCTATTGGAAGCCTTTACCAACTACCTCCTTCCTAACCTCACGCATGCACATGCACACACCCCCCACACGTACACACTCACACATGTGCACACACACAAGCATGAGCACACATTTGTGCACAAATATTCACACACACACACCTGCACCTGCACACATGCACACATCCCTGTTTCCAGCATCCTCACAGGTACACCACCCCCACCTTGGGGAGCTATAGGCAGGAGGACAAAAAAAAAAGTTCTACCTGAGACAGTTCACAACAAGCTGGTTGCTGAATTAAAAAGCTGCAAAATGACGCGTCTGTTTGTTCATCACATCCATGTCTTTGGCTCCCTGGAGGATGCTCCTAGCCGACCCCTGCCACGCTTTGCAGTGGGGAATTTGGAGCCTCTTCAATCAACTTTCAATTATACGAATGAAGAGAATGGGGGTCTATCCTGAAAAGAACGTCCCCCATCACACTAATTGGATCTGAAAGGTGTGAGGGGATTTCGCCATGGATGTTTCCTTCAGATAAAATTGGGTCTCAATTCCCTGCACGACCAGTGGCCCTCGGGATGCGGGTCTGCAGGGAGATGAGTGAGGGCACAGGAGGCTGGGAGCGGGGAGAAGGCTGGTGCCGGGCCCAGGCGGAGCCCCAGGTGAACCACCTCCTAGCAGGAGCCCCCGCTGAGAGCTGTCCCCTCGTCTGTGAAGCAAGGAGCTCCTGGGGTGACGTTTGGAGAACCACAGCAGCAGAGCCAGGGAGACCTCGGAAACGAGCTCTTCAGGTACTCCACGTCCAAATGAGGTCCCCCCCCCCCAAGCATGGGGTGAGGACTAGTGGACGTTACCCATCAATTAGTATGAGGGCGCAGACTCAGACCCACCTCTGGGACCTGCTGGCACCACTTTTCCCATGGCACAGATATGCCAGAGAACGTGGTTTTGCCCCAATCAGGAGGCAGGGGCCTCCCTCAATGGGACGAGTGGGAAAGGTGTAGCGGGCATGTCTTCAGCCCAGGAGGGTGGACGGGCTTCTGCGTTCTCCTCTAGGCAGAGCTCCTAGCAGTCGTATCTGCATGTGTTCTAGTCCCCACAAAACATCCATCTCCAGAGGTAGAAAAGAGACCTGTGCATTCGCCTCGTCCCCTCCTACGCAGCGCCATCGCCACCACGCGGTCCCCATTCCACCACTGACATCAGCAGGCTGGGGGCTCCTCAAGGTGGGTCCCATGCCCATGTTTCAAAGTGGGTTGCGTCAGCTGGGGGACGGGAGCTGGGGTAAGCTGGATACAGGGACAAAGGCAGCAGCATCAGGGAGCAGAGGGAGAGGCCTACTCCAGCCTACAGGGGCAGAGAGACAGATTCCAGGGCTGAGCCAATCATGGGGGGCGTGGCCTCACAGGGGAACGCTGTGCACCCAAAGAACAAGTTTAAATGGCCATAAGAATGTCTCTGATGATACCATCTCACGCCAGTGAGAATGGTGCACATTAAAAAAACAGGCAACAACAAATGCTGGCAAGGATGTGGAGAAAAAGGAACTCTCCTACACTGCTGGTGGGAGTGCAAACTGGTCCAACCACTATGGAAAGCCATATGGTGGTTCTTCAAACTGCTAAAAATGGAACTTCCATATGACCCAGCAATACCACTTCTGGGAATCTACTCAAAGGACACAAACACTTAATCCAAAAGGATACATGCACCCCTATGTTTACCGCAGCACTGTCTACAGTAGCTAAGATATGGAACAATCCAGATGCCCAAACTTAGATGACTGGATCAAGATGTGGTACATATACACAGTGGAATACTATTCAGCAACCAAAAAAGATGAACACATGCAGTTGGCGGCACCATGGATGGAGCTAGAAGGGATCATGCTCAGCGAAATAAGCCAGAAGGAAAAAGAAAAACACTGAATGGTTTCACTTATAGGAGGAATACAGGGGAAACAAACGAGAGACAGACATTCAGCGAGGGAGGGGGAGGATAAGGGCTCTAAGCGGGGGAGAAAAGAGCCCAAGGGACTATGGTGACGGTTCACGGGTGAATCAGCGGTGGGCAACCCACGGGGACTACACGATAATGTAAAAGATATAAATAATAATAAAAAAGAGAATGTCTCTGATGCCCATCTGTCCCGGTGGAGGTTAGAATGCTGCAGATGGAATTAGTCAGAACATGGCCATCAACTTGGAGAGTCGCGTGACCTCAATCACATAGACGAAGGACTACGATGCAGGTTCTGGGAAAGCTCTGGAAGGACCTCAGGAAGCATCTAGCCCACTTTGCCCCTGCACTGGGGAAGAGTCTGGGCTGCAGGAGGGAAGGAGATATTCAGCAAGTGGTGCCCAGCCCTCCTGCCTCGCCCCCTGCTCCGTCTTGCACACAAGAAAAGGCTCCCAGGGATAAGGTCGAGGGGTGACTCCATCCTCGAGGCCCTGGGGCTCTGGCAGGGAGTCTGGAGAAGTACTTGGGTTAAAGCTAAGTGGCTACCACACCAGCCCACGAACTTGGTGATTAAACCACGGAATCCAAGTCAGACTTCAAAAGAAAACAAAGAGCACTAGAAAATCCAGAACCCTCTCTTCCCCAGTGCCTACTTCTGGATTCCTGACTCACTGACACGCTCTCGAATCCCCTACACCAGCGGGCGGACAGAGAGGAAAGGACTCGGGGCTCGGGGCCAGACTGAGTCCGAAGGTGGAACGGGATGGCGCGTGAGCGGGTCCCTTCCAGAAGGCTTATCCCACCAAGAGTTCCTGAACACTGCACCCAGGCCTGGGGTGCAGTGGGGAGCCAGAGGGTGCCCTGTGCTGACCATGAACTCACACCTTCATGGTCTTTATGCTCCTTCCTCATCACCCCATGTGCAGGCAGAAGCCCCGGGAGCACCCCAAGGTGCACACACAGGGACAGGGCTGCAGGTCGAGGCCCTGCTTCCCCTGCAGCAGGGAAGGGGTCTCAGCCCTGACCCCACTCCTGGGCCCCTCGGCCGGGCCCCTCCACACCCTGCTGGCCCCTCCCCGGCACAGCTGCCTACAAGACCCCCGCCTTAGTGTCAGAGGGTCAGAGGGTATGAGCAGCTGCACTTTCTGGGGCTCCCGGCAAGCGAGCATATGGGACCCCTGGCAGAGGGGCACAGATCCCCTTGGCCCCTGAGTAGTGCGAGAAGAGCAGGCTCCCCCAGACTGGATGCCTCCCCTCTGTGCCCAGTCAGTGGGGGACCCTGAGGCTAAGGTAGTTTCACCCGCTTGACCATTTCCCTGCCGGCTGTCAAGGGTTGCACAAAGTGCAATTGAAGGCGCGCTCGACTGAAACTGCGGATGTTTTAATCCCAACTCGACTCCCTGTGAGCTGTGTGACCTTGGGCAAGGAACCTAAATTCCTTAAACCTTGGTATCTTTGTCTGGACAGGGAAAACAACACGTCTGTTCTCAGACGCCATGTAGGACAGAGGAAAATGCTGAAACAGACGGCAGGCCAGTGGTAGCCCCAGAAAAGTGTTCCAAGGGGACTCCCTTGCCTTCCTTCCCCCTCTGACAACCGATGGAGGCCGAGCACTGTCCTCAGAGTCCCCTTCCCAAGCTAAGAGGAGCAAAAAGAGCATTTACAGTAAGGCAGACAACTTGGGCAAGTTTATAAGCACCTCCCACAACTCTCTGGACACAGCTTGTACCAGGGGAGCTACGGTTCTGTTTCCAGCCTCCAGGAAGAGCAGGAAGGCGGAGAGTGCCTAGGAGAATGGGTCACACGTAGAGAGAGCACGTGTCACACAGCCTTGATGCCACTGGGGGTTGGGAGGTAGGGAGCCCCTGAGGCCCCTCTGGTCACCTCTGTTCCCCCAAGAACTGTGCTGTGGTTAGCATGTTTGATGATGGGTATTTGTTATGGAAATTACCGAAGGAGCTACAAGATTATTATCTAGCACCACAGCAGTACTATAATATAATAAATAGTACAAATTAAATTAGGTCACCTTTGCTAAATCAAATACTAAGGGTAATTGAAATGATAATAAACCAAAGGATTCCAGTCCACTTGGTTTCTCAAGAAGTTCTTGTGGATTTATGAATTTGCTTTGGACCACACAGGCTGGTGGTGAAAACGGATCTGGTCATCTGTCAATCCAGTTGTTCAAATGAAGTTCACTCCAGGAACAAAGTGAATCTACATGGATAATGTGGGGGCAGGCAGGTAAATGAGACACGTCTCTCAGCAGTTCATATTTCAAAGTGATGTCTGACCTTAGTTTTTTGGCAAAAGTACACCATTCTCTACTTTTAACTTGCATATGGAGACGGATTTCACGCGTGATACTTTTAGTCATAGTTTGAAAGGACAGAATTTTCTGTTGAGATTGCCTATCGTGAACAGGCTGGTTTTCTTTATCTTCATTAAAATGGTGATGCCCTCCTTCAAACAGCTGATGACAGAAGAAACTTTACTTCTCTCTTTCAATTACTGGGAGAGCACCCTCACTTTTCTTAGTCTTTCCGTTCAACCACTATTTGAAATAATCAATATTTTATTTTCAAACAAAAGCACTTAAGTTCACTTTCACCAGCCCAGAATTGGAGGGCATTGAAAAACTTATTTTAGAATCCCCAAAGTTTGTTAGATGATTCCACAGAGACTGTGTGTTACTACTCTGTCTCCTCTCTAAACACACAGGAAGGTTCTGCCTCTTGGGTCCCCAGCACGCAGGTCAGGGCCAGATGAATGGGTTCTGAACACTCAAATGTGAACAGAGGTTCTGTTAGAACGTCTAGGCCTGATGTTCTACCATAGTAACCTAGGAGGTCCCATGTGCCAGGTGTTGTATCTGTAAGATGAAGACCCAAGGGGAAATTGTGTTTGTTGCACTGAACGCTAACAGCTAACATAATCGTGCCAGGGTATTTCCAATTCAGCTAACGCTTGGAGAGCTTCTTGGTGTGGATGATAACATATTTGTCTATCCTCATCACTAACTAATCTCATCTCTCCAATTCTGATCACATGTTTTTGGCCAAGAAAGATCTCTTTTTGTCTGTTTTTATAAAATTTCATCAAGGACCTGTTCCCCTGGCAGATCACTTGATAATAAAACCATACAACTTTTATTAGTTTACACAACTTTATTTTATTTCATATAACTTTTATTTCTCTATCTAAAGAGATAGAAGTTGTTGGTTAATTGTGGCTGCTACTCTAATACTCAAAACATCTTAACAGGTGAATTATGCCCATTTTACAGGCAAGGATGTGGTATCTCAGAGATGCCAAATGGCCTGTCCAAGGAAACATGATTGGGTAAAAAGAGGCGTCAGGAAGCAAACCTGGTTTCTGATTTCATGCTATTTTGTTAAACATGATTCTTGACTATATCACAATAAAATAAGGTAGAAGACCTCACAGTATGGTGTGATGAAGGGTGTCCTCTGGGAATATTTGAGCCAGACAAACTTAAGACTGAAGATAAAGAAATAACCCCGAAGGAGCTCATGTCATATAGATAAGGTCACATATTTTTAAATTAATAGACTACTTTTTTAGAGCAATTTTAGGTTTACAGGAAAAGTGGCTAAAAATAAAGAGTTCCCATATACCTTCCCTTCCCGTCCACCCGATTAATGCCATCTTAATGTTGCAGACATTCTGAGCCATGAGCCAATATGAATACATTTTTTAACTAAAGTCGATAGTTCACGTCAGGGCTCACTCTTTGAGTTGCGCTGTCTATAGGTTTTGACAAATGTCTGATGACATGTACTCACGATGACAGGAAGGCACAGAAGAAATTCACTGGAGCGAGAGTCAGGAAAAGGTTTCACGGAAGAAGTAAAATACAGATTGGATTTTAAAAAATTGATAGGACATTCGGATGGACCAAAAACCATGAACAAAGATAAAGAGCAAGGAATGCCCCAGGTGTTAGCCAAGAGCCTGGGGGCATGTCTGCTTGTCTTAAGCAGAGGTCTCATATTTGGGAAGACAGCAGCAAGGGAACGCTTATGTGGCACTGTCAGATTCCAGGCTAAACACTGGACATGGATTACTTCATTTAATCCACAGAACCACTTAGAACATTAGTGGTTTGTAACCATGTCTAATGAGAGGTGCGCAAATGGCAGCTTGGAAGGGTATTTATAAAATGTCTCCAAGATGACACAATAGCTGTTGGCGGAATCTGGGATACAACATATGCAGAATGAGCCCAGGGCCCTTCGACTCAGCTGTGACATGTTAATGCTTCTAAAATAAACCCAGAGAAGAGAAATTGGAAGAGATAAATTCAGGGGCATTTGCGGTTACTTGGACATCAGGCAGAAAAGTTGTTTTTTTCCTAGCAATATAGCTTTGGTAGCTGAAACCAGGAAATAAAGATAGATGTGGCTCTAGAGCATCTTTGTCTACTTCCTATAGGCCAAAAAAAGTCTCTGTTTAGGAGAATGACATGATCAAATCATATTTGAAGATATTCTCCTGAAGATGATATGTCAAGTAAATTGGAGAGAAAGACAGAGAGCTGAAGAAGAACCAGCTAGAAGTTTCCTGACATCATTCAGGCACCAGGCCAGAAAGGTTTGGACATGAAATGGCAGCTGTAAGAATTGAAAGAAAAGAACGACTAGAGCAGAAAAGTGTGAAGGTAGAATTGGCCAGTCTTGGGGACAAGGACAATGGCTGGAGGAGTTAAGGGAGACTAGGAGAACGATGGAAATATTTTCAGAAACACTGCAAGTGAGAGAAGGGCCGGGTAAGAACAGAATCTTGCAGTCCCTTCTGGTGGAACTGTCTGGGGGGGCGGGGGGGGCAGTCAGAATTGAAGTCTCAGTTCAGGGCCAGGGTCAGTTCTGGATGCTCAGATATGAGAGTCACCTACATAACAGAGATGAGAGTGAATGAACGGGAAAGAGAGGGAGGAAGAAATGAGTGGACCACGCAAGAGAAAGACCACTCAGCAGGGAGAGGAGAGAGACCCTCGGGGAAGCAGCAGAAGAATCCCTAGGGCAGCAACGTCGTAGTCCAGGGCTAAGAGGATTTCAGTTGAGATAAAATTTTCAGGCCTGAGACCAGAGGTGACAAAGACCAGAAAAAGCCCTTTTGAATCCTCTGACACGTACTGGAAAACAGAGTGAGAGAAAGAATGAAGAAGCGATGACTTGAGACAGGGGAGCAGTGTCTGGAGATGCTTGATGCAGAGAAGAACGTGACTTTTCCCAGGCACGGAAAGCCCAGGAGGATAGATTTGCTAAAAGCAGTTGTTCAGGTGCCAGGGGAACAGGCAACAATATCAGAGCTCAAGTGACTCTGAGGAGGACCATTTCAATCTGGATCTCAGCAGCTGACTTGGGCACAGTAAGAAGAGACTGTACCCCCCTCCACCCCCCAAAGATGCTCAGAAAAGCGCTGCTCTGTGATGCTGCCTACAATCAAGACAGCAGGTGGATAAACACAGTGGGAGGGAGACTGGTCACTGAGTTGTGTATTTTGAATTTAATGCCATGAATTATTACCCAACTGAACAAACTAAGTATTAAAAGTACTAAGATGATTAGGACCAAGAACAAGAGCTCGAAGAAGTCGGTGGGCTCCAGAGCAAACAGGTAAGAGCCATCAATACCCATCATCCTGTGCGCTAACTGCATCCAGTCGGAGTGAGCGACTCTAAAGCTGTCTATGAAAAAGGAGTGTTTTTCCTCTGAGCAGAAAATGTGCAATAGGTTTAGGTCCTGAGAGCTGACTGTAATTTTCATTTCTTCACTCCATGTGGCAAATCAGAGGCCAAGAGGAGGTTCTCCCTCCTCCTTTTCCTCCTCCTTTTTTTTTTTTGTCCTTTAGTCTTTTTCCCTCCTGTTTTTTTTTAAAGGACTTTACATCATACGCAGTGAATTCAGCAATGTATTAAAAGCTAACTTTATTTTTCCCACTGGAAAGATATGTTAGCTTTAAAATTAGTTCAAGGGAAAGCATGATTAGGAAGGCAAATCAGCTCCCCAGAATGATCCAGTGGTACATGTCAATCTAGATGGCAACAATTTAGGGATTATCCCTGGGCCCTGGGTTACCCAGGCTATTGATCACCACCATCAGCACGGTAACTGTGGAATCCATAAGATCCTTTAAAGCAAATGCAAAACTCCCAGCCATCATCTAAAGTCTAAAGGACTGAATTCTGACTATATTAATGGTGTATGTACTCAGAGGGGAGAATGTAGAGTTAGCGCTTGTCAACAGGTAATCAGAATACAGAGCTCTTTTGCTTTGAAACTAATTTTCTTCTCTTTCTCTCCATCTCTCCCCATATAAATATATATACATATATGTATGTACATATACATTTATATTCATGTGAGCATGTATATGTACACACACACACACACACACACACACACACACACACACACACACACACACACATGGCAACTGTGGAAAACCCCAGGTTAATCTCATTGCTGAGCACTGGTGTTAATAATGGAACTACTCTCGGGGCCTCTCTGGTGGCGCAATGGGTTGAGTGCAGCACTATGAAGCTATCCAGAGCCACTGCAGCACGAGTTTGATCCCTGGCCAGGGAGATTCCCACATGGCGCAACAGACCTCGCCTGTCTTGCCCGCTGCTCCCCTCAGCAGTGAACTTCAGTCGATCTGCCTGTTCTGCTCCCCACTTTATCTCTGGTAAATCCTTTCACCACCCCACACCTCTGGCCTACACTCCAGCTTGTGTGCATAAATAAATAAATCTTTTTTTAAAAAAGTAATGGAACTACTCTCGTGTCTATGTTCTAGCATCCCTGAGCCCCAGACCCCCACAAAGGGAAAGGCACTTTGCTTAGTCATGATCGGCTGCTATTTTACTCTTTAGACAGGTGTATTTTAGAGCGCCAGAGTCAGATCCATAAAACAGGAGAATAAAGGCCAGGAGAGGAAAAACAATCTCTGCATCCAGGTCTGTCAGGAGCTCAGAACAGGGAACCAGGCTCTGGACTGGGTTTTAGCTCACTGGCTCCATTTTGGGTTCTAACTCACTGGCTCCATTTTGGGCTCTAATTCAATGGGTCCATTTTGGGTTCTAACTCAAGGGCTCCATTTTTGAATCTCCTCATGGCAACCTCATTGGGAAAGCAAAAGAGTTGATGCCAGTCCTGGGCACACTGGGCCAGGGGACAGGAGAGGGCAGGGGGTTGAGGTCCTGCTGTACTTTGCTGTCTTTCAAGGACACTGGAACTGGACTCAAGTCCAGCACATGGCCGGTGGCCAGGCAAAGTTTGTCCATTCTGACATTCTGAGTGTGAAAGGCAGTCATGGAGATAGAGTTTGTGGACCACAGATTTCAGGTCTTGTGGGACATTCGGAAGGTTAGTAGACACAATCGAGGCTCCTGTTGACATTGCCGGCAAGTGCTGAACATCTCAGCATGTTTGTTCACTCTCTGCACTAAATTCGATCTCACTCACCAGATTTGTCTTTGACGCCATGATTCCTGGAGGGTTTCCTGGCAACAGGGACCAGTTTCCTTCAGAAGGGAGTTTAGAAACCCAAAGGGAACCTTCCTCTTGAAAGTGCAGCTCTCTTCGGGCACACCTGTGTTCCTGTGTTTGGACTAGTGGGGCTGGGTGAGGGACACTCTGCTTCTTTGGATGACTCCACCAGCTGGAGAGGAACCAAGGACCCTTTCTGACCTCAAGCAGCAGGATCAGGATGGGGTGACTAGGACATCTTGGGAGCCCTTCTGGCATAAGAACTTCAGAGAGACAGAATTACTAGTATTAATGTTTAAGACTCTGACGTTCAGACAGGATCCTGTACTCAGGAAGCTCTGGCTCACCATGGAAGACAGCAAGGCGGGGGGGTGGGTAGGTCAGAGAGAGTGATTTATCTCCCTCCGCAAGGAGCCTGCAAAGCATCACAACACTTATCTCTTCTAGCTGGACCTGCAACTCTGGATTGCAAAATGGCTCCATGCCATCCAGTTTTCCCAGCACTCTTTGTTAAAGAGACGCCCCTCTCGCCACCGTCTAGTCATGGCTCCTTAGTCATGAATTAAGGATTGATATATGCATGGATTTGCTTCTGAACTGTCAGTCCTGTTCCATTGATCGTGTGTCTAATTTTATCCCAATACCATATTGTTTAATTGCTGTTGCTTTATTATGTGGACTAGAAAGAGCTGCATTGGGAACATTGGGAGTTGAGCTTTAACCACCCTGCCAAATCTTGTCAGTGCTATGCTTCCCAGAGCACTGCTTCCCTCTCTGCAAAGGTAAAGAATTAAAGACTCTCCTTCCAGCACAAAGATCACGAAGTTGCTTTGCACACACTCTGCCCTGGCTCTTTGTGCCACTGAGGCAAACATACCCTCCTGCCAACAACTGATGAGACAGATTACCAAGGTCCATGCGTAGACCCAAGGTGGCCAGGAAAGGCGATCCAAGGCAGGAAACCTGTAGACAGTCCATGCCCCTTTCAAGGACTTCAGGGATGGGCCTGTCCTGTCTGGTGTCGGCAGCAGAGCTGCAGCCAGGAGGCACAAGATGGCACTTTGGTGGCTGAGGACAGAGAAATAGGCTGGGGAGAGGAAGGCTGACTCCTGCTTTGTATATTATACCCCAGCAAGAGCGGGTATAAATTCAGGGCTTGAATGGATCAGGAGGATGCCAGTAATAGACCAGGGAATAAAGTCAGTGTAGGAGCAGAAAAGACAACTCGAGGCTGAATTGTGTTGGGAACTATTGGTATAAGATCCAGAGCATAACTCAGCATCTCAATGCAACACCAGCGATAGAGATAAGACTCATTCTTCTCATAGGCAACAACCTTCCATATTCCGGGGACACTGAGAAATAAGAAGAACCTTTGTCCCAAGGAGCTCACAGCAAGGTGGAAGAAGAGCGCCCTGTAAAATAATCATTTTAATAGCATTGCCTGTGGGGGAAACATCCTGAGTCTGGAGCATTGGAACTTAGGGTGGTGGGCCTTCAAGGTGGCCAGGACCAAGTCATGTGGCGGTGCAGCCAGTCCAACAATCCTCACTCCAGACCTGACCCACTGGTGGCTCTCAGCCTCCCTTTGGATTCTTTGGTCACAAGCAACAGAAACCAGGTCCCACTTGTCCCAGAAGGACAGAGATGGTTCACACATGTGACAGAGTCCAGCAAAGAGACTGAAAACATGGCTGCTCTGAGACCTGGAGTTTAGGGAGCGTCCAACAGGACAAACCAATAGTCCAGGGAGAAATCTGACATAGGCTGATTTGGGAGTGGCAGTGGAGCCCTTGATTGGCCCAAAACACCAGGCAATGTGGGTGGTATTTCCCCAAAAAGGAACCAGAGTAGGAGAGCCAAAGGAAGGAGCCCAAGCCCTGGGTGGCCCAGTCTATATGCCTCAAGTGTTTAGGCTGGGGAGTGACATAAACACATGTATGGTTTAGAGCAGGGGTCAGCGAATTTGTTCCGTAAGGGGCTAGATAGTAAATATTTTCATCCCTGAAGGCCATATGGTCTCTGCTGCATCTCCTCACCCCTGCTGTTGTAGCAAAAAAGCAGACAGACAGACAGACAGACAGATGGGTGTGGCTGTGTTCCAATAAAGCTGTATTTATCCAAAGAGACAGTGGGCCGGATTTGATTCCTGACTGTGTTGGCCCCTGATTGACGCCATATTAGGACAGAAGAGACACCGCTCTCTCTGTGAAGTGTGTCCTGTGGGTTTTCTAGGTAAGCGCAGCCTCGTGGGGGAATTTGCCTGTTTCTTTCTCTTTGGAAGGAAACTCCCTAACTAGAGAAAAGTTTGTTTTCATGAGCATGAAGTTCCAGTTTCCTCTTGCACTTAGCTAGTTTCTTATGTGTTTGTTTCCTGAGGGGCTTCTGTTTGTTCTGTCTCTTTTATAGGATTTTCATGCTGGCAAAAGGAGCAGCCATCGTCCTCTGCAGGATACCAGGCAGGCATTGATTTTCTTTTCTTATTATTGTACTGGAACCATGGATTTCTCAGCGGGGCACACCTGTATTTATTTGCATTCATGTTTTAAAACACAGCAACACAACCACAACCACATCCGCACTTTGGGGGATTCCATTTTGCTCATAGCTGGCAACCCTCAGAGATGCCCCCTGCAGGGCACCTCAGGCATTACTCCCCAGCCAAGGAGAAGGGGCTGGAGACTTGGCCAGAACAGGCACCATCTTGGCAAGGCAGCAACCTCGCTCCTCTTTTGTAATCACCTCTCCCATACGAGGCAATATGCTGTGAATTAGTGTGTTCCAGGCCCGGAGTGGTAACATATGGTGTATCTCTGCTCATTCTACATTAAATCCTGACATTTTGCAGCTGTCAAGATAAAGCTGTTTATATGAGTAACATTGTAGTTTGTTTATAGGGAAATAATGTGTAGCAAGTTATGATTAATCAAGGTGTCTAAAATCTGCTGGAGGCTTCTAAATAAATTTGTTTTCTCTGCCGTGCTTTTTGTCTCTTAAATTGGGGTTTTAGTTAGCACCAGCCTTTTGCCCCTTGCCCACATCTTCATCTTGTCCTCTAGGAGATGAATAGAGAGTGAGGCCAGGCCACAGACAGGTGTAGTTACAACAGAAGGAAATCAAGATATTGTAGTGGGTGGGTGACAGGAGAAAGTCCTCTTGGCTCTTCTGAACCCCAGCAAGTCCTTAAAAAGGTTACTGCCTTCTTTGTGCCTGTGTTTCTATGTTTGGAACACCAGTTTCCTGTCGGATTGTCATCCTGAATTGCGGTGAGGAGGTGGCCAAACCCCCAAAGGGCATACGGTGCTTTTAGTTTTAGTTTCCCAGATCCAGGGGGCCAGGGGGCCTGAGAGTGGTGTAGATTTGAGTGGGCTGGGCTTCGAGAGACTACGTGAACTCCTCCAAAGCTGTGGTTCTGGGTTCCACTGTCCCGCTGAAAGAAAGGAAGGACCTTTCCTGTCATGTCGCTGAGCTTTCCTCCAAAGCAAGAATCCTCCAAAGTCACAGACAGCTGGCATCAGGCCACTGCCTATTCCCTCTGTGGAGGAGGAACAAGGTGACCATCTCTGGCGTGGGGAGGATTGTGAGGTGGATCAAATGTGGGGGATGTCTGCCTTCTTTTTTTAAGATTTATTTTATTTATGCATATAAGGTGGGCTACAGGCCAGAGGCGTGGGGCGGTGAGAGGGTCACCAGAGAGAGAGTGGGGAGCAGAACAGGCAGGTGAACGGAAATACACTGCAGAGGGGAGCAGCGGGCAAGGCAGGAGAGGTCTGCCGCACCATGTGGGAATCTCCCCGGCCGGGCGTCGAACTCGCATCGCTGCTGCCGACAGCTCCACAGTGCAGGACTCAACCACTACGCCACCAGGGAGGCCCGGGGATGTCTGCCTTCTGATCCCACAATTCATTGTCCTAAGTTCACCCTCTGGAGCACCTTGGAGCTGGCTGATGGTTTTACCAAGTGAAATCCTTCCTCTCTTGGTCAGCAGCCACCATCTCCGCAGGCCAAGCCTTGCAGCCCTCTGAGCAGTGCTTATGGCTTCCAGGCCCCTCTGGCCTGGCCATACCCGCCCCCCAGCCCTCACTGATTTGTCTTATTCACCCGGAAACACAGACTCCAGAAGGACCCAGCTCAGTGTCCAACTGGCTGGGAGCCCCAGCTGCACTCTCTTCCCCCATCTCCTCTACTCCAAGGCTCACCGCGGCCGGGTATCACTGCCCCAAGTGGCAGCTCCTCAGAATGACAGTCATTGTTATGACCCCGCCATGTCTATAGAATTTCTTAACATTCAAAGGACTTTTTCTTTGTTCAGCTACAGTTTTTTTTCCCAAACAGTACATCTCTATGTGTCTCTTAGGCACTGGGTATATGATTCTGTCTTTTTTTTAAAGATTTATTTATTTATGCATACAAGAGCTGGGGTGCAGGCCAGAGATGTGGGAGAGAATTCACCAGAGATAGAGTGGGGAGCAAAAAAGGCAGAGTTACTGAAATATACTGCTGAGGGGAGCAGTGGGCGAGGCAGGAGAGGTCTGCTGCGCCATGTGGGAAGCTCCCTGGCCAGGGATCGAACTCGTGCTGCAGTGGCTGCAGATAGATTCATGGTGCTGAGATTTAACCCCTTGTTTAACCAGGGAGGCCCTGATTCTCTGTCTTTGAGCTAAATGTGTGACTGTTGATGCAGATATAAATATCTGCCCACATATTACTCACATGCATGCTCGCATCCTTCAGTGCTGGGAGGCGGTTATCCATGTTGCATGGTGGACAAGCCCGTGGAGAAGTGGGTTGCCAGTCCCCAGTGAAGGAGCAAACAGCAATCCAGGACAGCACAGAGGTGGCACGGTAAGAGGGTGGTCCTCAGGAAAAGGAGAAGTTCCAGGTTCCCTGGCCCACCCATGGGAGGGTGGAGCTGAGCAGGGAGAAAGAAGCTGGAGAGGAGACTGGGGAAGGGAGGCAGCAGGAAGGAGAGCCAGAGGAGGCCTGGAGGAGGCCCGGAGCAGAGAGACATGTGAAGAAGCTGCGCTGGCTTCTTGGTCCTGGACTGGTTGAAACAGACGTGGGTGAGAGACCCGTGGGGAGGCTAACAATGGCAGCTTTTATCTTGATTTAGATTTTGCTCTTTTCCTCCCAGATTTGTCTGGCTGTTTCTGCCCCTTTTCTATGGGTCCCCCCTGGAAGCTGCTTTAGACTTGTGGCAGGCTTTCAGGCCTTGCTTTGGGCCAACCCCATTTGGGTGGACTTTTATGAGGGGATGGGTAAGTTAGGGTACTTGATTTGAAAACTATATTCTTTGTCTTTTCTGTGTTGCACACTAAATGTATTAAATTTTCTCTCTACTAAAGGTCTTATATGTTTTGCCTTGATGAGGCAGATGGCAAAACCTACTTAGAGCAGGCAGGTTTGGGGGTTCTGGGGTGTCCCTCTCCTTGCCCTGTAACAACTTCATCCATAGACAGGAATCACATAAGCAGAGACACATCCTCCCAGCTCTGCCCACAGCACAGCATCGAGGACCAGCTCACCGTCTCTTGGGTCCCAGAGTCAGAGCCAGCAGTAGCAGCAACAGGAGGAAGCGAGTTGCTGTGACATCATCACCCAGCTGTGTCCCGCGCCTCCTGGGCATGTAGGAGGCACCTGGCAGGAATGGGAAGAAGCTGGGAAGAAGGCGTTTGCTCCCTGAGAGAACAGCGTGAGTCCACGCCTATGGAAGGGATGTTGATTTTTTACCTAACTGCTTTCCAGCAAATAACCTGCTCTCTCTGAAATCACTTGCACCTTGAAAATGCTTCTAGAAGTGTCTACTGTGAATGCTAATAGAAAAGATCTGCTGGCCCAGGCTGGAATCTTAGGAGGTGGTGCAGTTCAGAATAGAGGGAAAGAAAGGAAAGCTCTGTAAGGTTCCATGACATTGCAGGACAGGACCAAGTTCAGAGGAAAGACATGGGGACAAGTGTGAGGATTACCTTGGAGTAGTCAGCATAGAGATCAAGCGTAGATTGGACCATACTAAATTTAGTACCAGTGAGTCTTCCCTCCCAGGCTTTGGAGAGTCCCTGCATTGGATTGGATATTATTTTGTCTCCTTAACTGAAGAGCTGAGAGATCCCTTCCAATCTTGCCATGTGGCAGGGAGAAGCAAGGAGACTCCCATTCTTTGGAGTAGACAACATGGGAAAGACCAAGTAGAGGGCAGAGACCACCCAGCAGGGAGGAAGGATAAGGAAGAAAAGCCATAGAAGGCGGTGCTTTGGGAAGTGAACAGACCAGATAAATAAAGAGCTGAAACCGCTCAGAAACCTCCCTCCACCCCTGCTACCTCCCCACCTTCCTTTTCCTGCAGAGACTGCAGAGTGAGCCTCTTGCTGGAAATTAATATCACACTGGACAGTTAATCAAAGCTGAACCACCCCCACCCCCATGAGTGAGTGGTGCTTGGAGTGGCACTGACAGCCCAGCAGATGAAAGAGTGGAAGCAATCCCCCCCACCCCCGCCCAGCATAGTCCGCCTTTCAGGGGAGGGGGAGCAAGGGAAGCACAAAGCCAATTTCTTCCCATAAAAAATGATATGAGGTGAAAAACCGTTTACTGCACATCAGGATCCACGGTGAGGCCATTTGTATGTTTTACTGGGATGGTTACGTCACTAAGTGAAGGCTGAAAAATCCATCATAGGTAGGGAGACTGACAGTGGCCTGGTCAGGAAGGGGAATACAAGGGGCATACGATGGTGGGCAGGAGAGGAGGAATGGGAATCAAATGTTGGGGTTCTGGAAAGCCATGTCCATGCAGTGCCCCCAGATTGCTCAGGTTCACGTTGAAGGACCTGGTGAATCTCCCACTAGTTCTGTAGTTACATGTCTTCCTAAGTAGAAAGCTCAGGTGTTCCCTCTATCCCAGTCCTTCTTTATGTGTTTTGGAGGTGCACTAACCTGACACCCCAATTTAATGAGCTACTTTTAATGCCTCTGTGTTGTGCCTCAGGCTGGGGACCCAGAGGTGATAACAGGCCCGACATCTCCACCACCATTAGAACTTTCCCCCACCTTCCTTTGAACCTTAACCAAACCATATTTGTGGTTAGAGAAAGGATTAAGAAGCACCTTAAAGATTGGGGGGGAAGATATGGGAACATGACCAGAGGGACATGTGGTAATAACATTTGAGTGGATGTTTTTAATCAAGAGTCCCATTAATAAATGCCAGAGCCAGCCACCTGACATGCTAATGACAACTTTAACTGCCCCCCCATCTACCTGTCCCTTTGCCTCTGAGCTCAGTGACTGCCTGTATCGAACTCACCAGCTTATCAGTCTCATGTGACCCCTACAACATACCTCTGAACCTGTGTCATGCAAACCCTCAGCTCCCAGAACCAGTAGGGCCAGGAAAATGTCTGAGCAGAGCCCTTTGTTAGCCAGGTTAGGAACTGAGGAGGGTGGTGGAAATTTGTTCTCCTCGTTCTCCACCTCTCTGTGCCCTGCTATTGCTTTAGACCCAAATTTTGCAAGTGTAAGGAAGCCCCAAATCACAAACATCCATCTTCCCTCACCACCCAAGGTATAACCACTACATCTCAGTCACAAGAAGCCACGGACAGGCCTTTAAGCATTTGCTAGAACACAAAGTATTTTCATCTCGGCCTCCTGCTCCACCATCTCACTTTCCTTTTCACATCACATAGTTCCTGGTAGCACAAAATAGATAAATAAAAACACAGACTGTGAGGACTGATATATTACCAGCAATTCCCAGGGCCGAGGGGACAGGAAAAAGAATATCACTGGATACCAGTGTGTAAATGGGGTGTCAAGATTACTGCTTGGATTCCCAGAACCACAAGCAGACACAAGGCAGATCAAGGACAAGATGAACACAACAGTTGATAAAGGTCCTTGACCACAATTGGAAACCATGAGCATTAGCCAAGTGGACTGGAAGGATGTTGATTTTTGTTCTAAGTTCATCTGAGGAAAATCAGATGTCACATTTAAAGAGAATTGACCCAGCCATTTAATTCATCCTTTCAGGTAAAGGAATTGGAGATCAGAAAGGAAAAAAAAAAAAAAAAAAAGCCAAGTCATGTCTGGTCATGAAGATGTTGTGTGTCCCGTTCTAATATACGCAACTTCCCTTGGAGTAATAATGAGATAAATATCTTCCAAGGACCTGAGTCCAAGATACATGGGCCGTAGCAGAGAAAGAGGCTGCCCATGTTGGGAAGGCAACCTAGGGGAGCAGGCATAAATCAAAACTCTGGTATCAGAAGCCTGAGTTCTAATCCCTGCTCAGTTTCATTAACCTCTTTTTGCCTCAGTTGTCCCATTCATAAAGCAGAGAGAATTACAACATTGTGAAAGTGTTCAGTGAAATAAATGCATCAGATATGAACCAAGAAAACTAATCTTTGAGAAAAGGCAGAAATATTTCCCCATCAAAAATCCCTATGTTGGGCCTCCCTGGTGGCTCAGCGGTTGAGCACTGCGCTGTGGAGCTGTGGGCAGCGCGCGATGCGAGTTCGAAACCCAGCCGGGGAGAATCCCACATGGTGCGGCAGACCTCTCCTGCCTCGCCCGCTGCTCCCCTCAGCAGTGTATTTCTGATCTGCCTGTTCTGCTCCCCACTCTGTCTCTGGTGAACCCTCTCGCCACCCCACGCCTCTGGCCTATAACCCGTTTTGTATGTATAAATAAATAAATCTTTAAAAAAAATCCCTATGTTTAAAAAAAACAACAAGGCAATAAATAGACAATCATAAAATTACAGCTCTATCTTAGAGCAAGTTGTTAAATACTATTTTGTAGGATAAAGGTTAATAGGAAAGAAACATCAAAAATAATTATAGATACCTTGATTTCCTAATGATCTCATGGTGTAAAAGAAAGATAATTTATGATAATAAAAATATTACAAGGGAGAGCAAAAAGGATAGAACATTTACAGTCAAGTGAAAATAAGGCAACATCAAAAAAAAAGATTATTAGAAATATGAGATATACTATTCAAACCCAAACAAAAGGCTAGAAAAGAGACATAAAGAAGCAGAAAAAAAACAACATAGAAACCCAAGGAAAACAAAACAAAAATAATCAGAATAATCAAAAAGCAAAAGATAAAATGATAGTAGTAAGATGTCATATATCAATAATCACTCTAAATGTAAATATAGGATTGAACTCAAAAGGCACAGAGTGGTTAGATGGATTAAAAAACAGGACCCAACTATATACTGCATACAGGAAATGCATATCAGCTCTAATGACAAACACAGACTCTAGTGAAAGATATATTAAGTGAAAAGTAAAGGGAAGAAAAAGGCAGGAACGGCTGTTCTCATATCAAATTAACACATACTTTTAGCAAAAATAAAAGACAATAAGAGGCACAGATGAGCATTTTAAATTGATAAAATGGTCAATACAACAAGAATAATAACAAATATTAATATAAATGCACACTATATAGGAACAACAAAATATATAAAACAAGTATTAACAAACTGAAGGTAGAAATAGGCAACAACACAATAATAAGTAGGAGACTTTAACATCTTATTTACATGAGCAGATAAATCATGCAGACCAAAAACTAACAAGGAAACAGTGGACTTAAATGAAGTATTATGTCAACCTGACATGATAGAAATACACAGAAGTTTCTACACAAATGCAAGGAATATACATTCTTTTCAAGTGCATATGGAACCTCCTCAAGAATAGAGTATGTATTGGGACACAAAATAAATCTCAATAAATTTATAAAGATTTAAATCATCTAAGTCGTATTTTCAGATCATAAATGTATGAGTCTAGAACAACCATAAGAAGAACACAGAAAAATTCACAAATATGTGAATATTAAATAACATGATACCAAAAAACTATTGGATCAATGAAGAAATCAAAGGAGAAAACAAAAAATACCTGAAGACAAATGAAAATGAAGGTATGATCACCTGAAACCTATGGTACGCAGCAAAAGCAGTACTAAGAGGGATTATAAAGCAATTCAGACTTACCTCAAGGGGCAAGAATATAACCAACCTCATGCTAAATAGGATAGAAAAAGGAGAACAAAGCCAAAAAGCAGTAGAAGGGAGGAAGCAATTAAAATAAGAGTACATATAAATAATCTAGATCTCAAAAAGACAATATAAAAGATCAATGAAACCAAGAGCTGTTTTTTTGAAAAGATAAATATGGCAAACCTTTAGTGAGACTCAATAAAAAAAGAAAATTCTAATAAATAAAATCCTAAGATGAGAATGACAACAAATACCACAGAAATACAAAGAATCATAAAAGACTACTATGAATACCCACATGTCAAAAATTGGGTAACATAGAAGAAATGGACAAATTCTTAGAATTACACATCCTACCAAGACTGGATCAAGAAAAAGTAGAAAAATCTGAATAGAATGATAGCTAGTAAGGAAATCAAAACAGAAATAAAGTCTCCAAAAAAAAAACAAAGTCCAGAACCAAGCAATTCTACTGATTAAGTCCACCAAACTTTCAAGGAAGAACTAATACATACCTTCAGAAAAAAAAAAACAAAAAACTAATACAACTTTCAAAAAAATTAATCATCAAAAAGGAGGGAAAACTTCCTTATTCAGTTTATGAGGCTAAAATTAGCCTGATTCCAAAATAAAACACATCACAAAAATAGGTAAACTACAGATCATTGTCTCTGATAAATACATATGCATAAATCCTCAACAAAATATTAGCAGGTTAAATTCAATAATACATTCAAAAGACTATATACTACAATCAAGCGGAATTTATTTTAGGGAAGCAAGGATAGTTAGATATATGCTAATCGATCATATTTAAAAATGATCAAAATCATATGGTCGTCTTAATAGCTGTATAAAAAGCATTTGACAAGAATCAACACTCTTTTGTAACAAAAACTCTCCATAAAATGGGCATAGAAGGAAAGTACATTAATATGATAAGGTTCATATATGACAAACTAGCATCATATTCAGTGGTGAAAAACTGAAAGCTTTATCACTAAAATTAAGAACAAGACAAGGATCTATCCACTATTAACACTGCTTTTCAATTAGTTATTGAATTACTGGGCAGAGCAACTAGATAAGAAGGAGAAATAAAAGGCATCCAAATAGGGAAGGAAGAAGTAAAACTGTCATTACTTGACTTTTGATGATATGATTTTATGTATAGGAAACCAGTAAAACTTCATGAAAAGCCTATTAGAAATAATAAACAGAGACAGTAAAGCAATAGTCTACAAAATCAGCATGCAAAAAGATTGTTTTTATATATGCAAACAATGAACCATCAGAAAGAGAAATTAAGAAAACATTTACAATTGCATCAAAAAAGAACACATTTAACTAAGGAAGTAAAAGCTCTGTATACTGAAACCTGAGACGCTACTGAAATAAAATGAAGAATATACCAAAAAATGGAAAGATAGTCTGTGTTCATGGATTGGAAGAATTAGCATTGTTAAAATGATCAGTCTATGTAAAACAATATATAGATTTAATGGAATTGCTATCAAAGTCCCAATGGCATTCTCCACAGAAATAGAACAAAAAAATCATAAGCTTACCTGGAACTATAGAAAAGATCTCAAATAGTCAAAGCACTTCTTGGGGTGTCGGGGGAGTAGCATTATCACACATCCTAAATTCAAACTATATTAGAAAGCAATAATAATCAAAATAGTATGGTATTGGAATAAAAGTAGACACGCAGATCAATGGAACAGAATTGAGAGATCGGAAATAAATGCATACCTGAATGAATAACTAACTTAGGACAAAGGAACTAAAAGCATTAAATAGAGTAAGGGAAGTTTCTTCAATAACTGGAGTTGGGAAAACTGGACTGCCAATGCAACAACAACAAAGAACAAACTGAAAACTAGACCAGTATTTTACACCATTACACAAAAGCTAACTCAAAATAGACTAAACACTTGAATGCAAAATCTGAAATCATATGATACATAGAAGAAAACATAAGGGAACAAACTCTTCAACGTCAGCTTTAGTGATTTCTTTGTGCACATGTTCCGGTGGCTAGGAAAACAAAAACAAAAATAAACAAATGATACTATATCAAATTAAAAAGCTTCTTTAGAGTGAGAAAAAAATTACTAAAAATAAAAAGGCAACCTACTAAATGGAAAAAAATATTTTCAAATCATATATCAAACAAGGGATTACTGTTCAAAATTTATATATGTCATAAAACTCAGCAGCAAAAGCCCCAACAACCTGATTTAAAAATGGACAGATTGGAATTGGCAATTCACCAAAGAAGAAATACAGATGGCCGATGGGCACATGTAAAGATGTTCATCATCTATTATTGTTAAGGAAACAAATCAAAGCAACAATGAGATATCACCTCACACCTGTTAGAATGGCTATTATCCAAAAGACAAGAAACAAGTTTTGGCAAGCATGCACAAAGAGGGAACTCTCACACACTATCGGTGGGAAGTAATTGGTGTAGCCAATATGGGAAATAGCATGGAGACTCCCAAAAAAATAAGAATAAAAATACCATATGATCCAGTTATCTCACCTCTGGGTATTTATCCAAAGAAGACAAACACAGATCTGAAGAGATCTTTGCACTCCTGTGATCACGGCAGCTTTATTACAATAGCCAAGAGTTAGAATCAACCCACATGCCCATTGACAAATGAGTAACTCAGGATGAGTGGAACAGCAACACAATGAAATATTGCTTAGCTCAACAAAAGCGAGGAAATCCTTCCATTTGTCACAATGTGGATGGACCTAGAGGGAATTATGCTTAGTGAAATAAATCAGATGGAAAAAGACAAATACCATATGATTCCACTCATATGTGGTAGATAAAGAAACGAAACAAATGAATGAACAGAACAAAACAAAAATAAATCCCTAAGACGACAAGGACAAAATAATCATTACCAGAATGGACGGGGGAAGTGGGGTTGGCAAATTGGGCAAAAGTGCTATATGGTGACAGATGGAAACTAGACTTCTTGTGATGAGCATGTAGTATATGCAGATGTTGATACAGATGTCAGTACACTTGGAAGCTATATGATGTTATTAGTCAATGTTGCATCAATGAAAAAAATACTGATGCCCAGAAAAAAATTCCTTTGTAGGTAAAACTGGAGTGAGTGAAGGGGACACCACCCCCTCACAGTGACTGGCATGCGTGCCCTTACCCCTCTTGTTCCCTGATATGTGTGCACATGGGCTCTGCAGACGTCTAGTGTTGCCTATGAAACACGGTCCTATAACAGACACCTCATTTTCTTATTCAATTTCAAGATAAAATTAGGGTTGCGCTCCTTAAGGGAAAATGTGCCCCCCAATACAGCACCTCTCCAGAGAAAGCCTGTTAAAAGTTAAAATCATAAATTTAAAGGGACATCAATATTTTCTGACAGAGTATTAGTAACGATAAATAAATTGCCAAATAGGACTGCAAACTTGCGCTTCTGCTGGGAATTTGAGTGACATTTAAATGTCTCATGGGAAATGGCAGTGATAGCTGAACATGTCACCAACGACATGGTCTCAATTGCATAGTATATGAGGACTCCTGCCAGGAGAGGGAGCAAGCTGGGGCCCGTGACAGCCACAGGCAGGGAAGATCCAGGCTGTAAGAGCAGGTTGTCCACTATGGGGAGAGCCGGCAGCCCAGAATCCTGTGTCCAGGCGGGGGCAGAGTGCAAGGCCCAGGGCTGAGGACCAAGGGGACATATCTCCACCTCCTCAGCCTGGTGACAACAAGGTAGAAGGTGACCTGAGTGGAGAGGCAGGACATTATGACAACACTTTGGGAACTGATGGCATTTGTGTAAGTGGACTTTCTAGTCACTTACTGGAGTTGATATGGGGGAATTCCAGAAACTGGAGTTAGTCTTGGGATCAGAACTAGTCAGGCAGGTCAGGAGGCTAGAACTCAGGAGCAGAGACCAGGTCCTGCTGTGAGGAGAGGGGAGGAAGGAAAGATGTAGGGTGAGTCTAGGCATAGGTAACCCTAAGGGAAGAGCAGTTGGTGGGGTTTGGGTAAGGAAGCTGCCGTTCTCAAGGGGGACTACTCTTAACCCAAGGGACGCGGGTGGGCACTGTCAGTTGTCCCCCAACTCCAGGCAGTGGGTAAAATGTCCTTGTTCTTCTCCATCCCAAACCAAAGAGGAAGATGAACAGGGCTGGAGTAGTTGGTGCAGAGATAGACAGAGGCAGTGACCGAAGCCTTGGCTCCCAGAACTTGCCCCGCGTTCCCACAGGGGGCTGATACAGAGTCACTGCCACCACTCACACACTTACAGCCTGCCCCTGGGGACGCCCCGGGAGCGGCGGTGTTTCAGAAATGAGTAGGTCACCTTGGAGATGCAGAAATCCAGCTGAAGTCAGGCCTTCCTCACCCCGCAGCAAGGAGAGAGGTAGAGGAACACCAACTCTGGGACATGGCACATGAAGTAAGCACAGTAAGGGTGCACTGTGCGAACCACAGAAAGAGATGTGCCTGTATCACCTCCACTTGGCAGGAGGGGTGACTCAGCAGCTTAGCCCCCGATCTCCAAACTTCACTTATGTTACAAATTGTTTAACAGCGTTCCATGGGGGTTTAGTATTAGCGGAGCTGGGACTCATCCAGGCAACAGGCACCTCTCAGTATGAGGGGGCAGGGGGAGACTCCTGTCTCGTGGGAGTGCTGTCCATGCCCGACCAGGCGCGGCTGCCATAGAGAGTGGTGCAGTTAGAGGGCACAATAAGGCAACTCCCAGATCAGCAGCAAAAGGTGCCCAGGGAGGAGGACACGTGTCCCGCTGGCAGGTAAGTTTTGGGGAAGCCTGGGGGGAAGGGTGGGTCTCGACAAGGATTCCCTAGAGACTCACACAGCAGCAACCCCTTGGGAGGGAAGTCTGCTGAAATCCCTCAAGAATTAGGCTTAGGCTTAGGCGCATTCTGTCAGTTTGACCCATTTCCTGCATCAGGACGGTGATGAAGTGACCAGGTCATAAAAAATCATGGATATTCACTCTCCTGGCTTTAGAGAGCAGTGGGCGGGTCTGGAAAGGTGAGTGACTTGCCTGAAGCAGAGCAGTGAAGTAGTAAGGGAACCCAGGAGCTTTCAACCCCCATTGAGTGCTCTTTACGTGAGACCATCATGAGCTCAGAATTTCTGCTCTTATCAACTTGTATGGAACATCCACTCTGGGTTAAACTCTGTGATAACCCAGAACATGTGGGAAGAAACACAACAGCATTGCCTTGCAGTCTCATCTGCAGACTTGTAGAGAGGTCCATGAGACTGCACCCACAAGCTGGATACCTCAAATGTGTATTCAGCCCTTGGGACTGCTAACACGCACCTTGTACTTTGCCAGTTGTAAACAGATGACAGCAAATGTGACAGAGGAATGCAGGATTGATTTTCTATGTCAGGTGCTAGTAAGCTAATTTATTTTGCCAATATTCCATATCTTGAGGCAACATCTATTCTAGCAGCTCAAGGGATGAGCTTACCTTCTTCTCCTCTACCCTGCCACACAGTCCTTAGACAGCCAGAGGACCTTGGGAAGTTCAATCATCTTTCCAAGGTCAAGAGCAAGCCCAGGGCAGGATGGACAGAGAACACTCCAGCTTTGCAGGGGGGTCCTGTGCTAGGGCGCCTGTCACGCTGCCCCACTTCGCATAGATTCTGTCATCAAAGGAGAGCAGGTCACTCAGTCAGCCACTTCACAAGTCACTGGAATAAGGGAAACATAGGGTCTCGTCTCTGGGGAGGCTGGTTGCAGACAGAGCGAGGGGCAAGGAGAATGGAGGTGCTAGTCCTGTCCCCAGGACAGGTGGCACTGATTTAACAAAGACACTCTTGCAGGGACAAAAGAAGACCCCCGACTCTGCCCCTCCTGTCACCCAAGCCTCCTGCTGTTCTTTTAATAGAAGCGTTTTCCCTGCCTTCCTCCCCTCCCTCCAAAAGCCCTCATAAATATGTTGTGTGAAATATCAGAACTAATTAGACCAAATGGTGTTCATATCTGTCACTGGTTTTTCTGGGGGAGAGCAGCCTGTGTCGTGGAGCAAATTTTGTTAACTAATTAAGGACAGTTTTTAGGGGAGAGTATCTCATTCCTGCAGGAAAGAGGGAAAGGACTGGAGAGGGTTCTTGCCCAGGCTGATTAAGGAAAGCCAAGAATAGGAACAAAAGACACAGTTCAGCAGGGTGACCCGGAAGGGCATGTGGGGAGAGAGAGGAACAGGACTGAGTGGCAAGTTCCATGGCTCTTCTGACAGCGGAAAGGGAACACTTTGTATGCAGGTGTTAGAACCCTTACCACAGCAATTTAAAAATCTGTGGGAAAGAGGAGGCAGTTTCTCCAAAGTTGGTACTTAGCAGTTGTTAATGCTTTCATGACACAATCAATATTCTCTCATATTCTCCAACTCTCAACTTAATATGCGGTCTTTCTATTTACCCCCAGAGTTGAGTTGGAATATGGTGGAGAAAGAAGAAGAAAATTCATAGGGACCTCGCTTGTGCTAGAGACGATCTGAGATCTTGTGACATCATTTTTTTCTCCTTGAGGAATATCTGATGGAAGCAGAAGAAAGAGAACCCAGGGGTGTGGACTCTGAAGAAGGGGGGACTCAGGAGGAACTGTCAGCTGCCTTCAGAGCAGGATTAATTCTAAGAGATCAAACTGGGTTTTATTTTATTTGGGTTATTTGAACCCAAATTAAAAAGAGCTGCTGAAGAAATGAAGGTGGCTGCTGGTGTGTCAAGGGTGGCACCTGCTGTCCCTCCTGTTTCAGCCCAGGGCCCCCCGTCAGAGGTCTGGTGAGAACTCCTACCATGGGACATTAGCTTTGCAGCCCCTACAAAGGATTTTCACAGTCTGTCGATTCTGAGCTGCAACAGACTGTGTTTGGGTTGCACTCAATGAAGACCCTTTTCCCCAAGCAATGAATGCTCCAAGACCCCGAGAAAGGCTTTGCAACCACAGGCATGCGGAAGTCTTTAGCCACGGGAGGAGGAGGAACAGAGCCCTCTAGAAGGCAGCTATGCTCATCACTGTAAAACCAACAACTCTCAGAACCCTTCTGGAAACATCTGGGTGTGTGTGGCCCATGCAGAAGGTGCAGGTACAGGTGCGCAGGGCACAGCCTCAAGTCTGCCTGGTTCGCCCTTCCTCTGTAAAGCCCACGGTTACAGGAGAGGGGTGCGTGGGGAGCACCCAGGAGATGGAAAACACATTTTGTTCAGTTGGTGCTCAGAGGCCCCTTTCCTCTTGCAGTGGTCCTTCCTCAGTCCTCTGCACATGGCAGCCTCTCATCTCCCTTCCACTGAGCGGTGTGCAGGACTGAGGTCTGGGGATCGAGGAGAGGCCACCAAGTACAGGGCTGGGAAGGTGGCTCCTACCTCAGACAGCTGGAATTCTGATGCCGCTCACTGCCTTCCTGGCCCCCACTGGCTCTAAGAAGGGGCTCATAGTGTGACTGAGTTCACAGGGTTGTTAGGAAGAGCGCGAACTCATCGGGCAGATGCTGCTAAGAAGACAACATGGCGGCCGGGGAGAGTCACAGAGCAGCCCAGTCTATGAGGACACTGGCATGCTGTCCTCCAGTTTGCCCTTTGAGGGACTAGAATGGACACTCCGGGGACTCAGTTTCCAGGGAGCCCCCCCCACCAAATGACTAAAGCATCCAGGGTAAAGGGCAGTGCAGAGGGGAAGGATGGCTCACGCTAACCAAATTTTGAAGAAAAGCAAAAAAGTACATCAAAGAATGAGGGGAAGAACAGAGCAGAATGTTCCGGGGGACAGGAATCGTCTGCATTCCATTTCCTGGACTGCTGTCCTTGCCCAGGGGGTCACATGCCATTCAGCTGGGGGGCTGCCAGGGAGGGCCCTGCCGAGCCCCATGCGATCTTATCCAGGACCCCTTGCCAGCCGGCAGTGACTCTTCAAAGAACCTACCAGTGCAGCCAAGGCAGACAGTAACTTGCGCGGTGGGCAGGGAATGGAGACAAGCCACTGCAACTTGCTGTCTCCACTTGAGTGTGTGTTGGGTCAGCAGCCCCAGCACCCCACTGTGACCAGGTCCCCCGGCCCTGGCTCCTCTCTCTGCCTGCCTGTTTGCTGCCTCCCCCCATTTCCTTGTCCCCTAAGGACACCCCTGTTCTTTGACTCTGCATACTTCAATATACACATAGATTACAGCTACATTAAAGAAGCCCAAAAATACCAAAGCAGAACTACAGCAATTATTATAATGCAGCCTTAACAGCAACTGTAATGAGATGGAATTAAAAATGTGCCAGCATAATCACAATTCACTGTTCCCAACGACCTTCCAGAACTGCTTTCATTTGGAAAGTAACATCCAGTCCTGAACTGTCAGATGGAAGGGAAATTCAATTGTACCTCCCAGCGGGGCCTGGTCCCTGGCTACCAGGAAATCCTGTTCTTCCATCTGAAGACATCTGTGCCCTGGCGGATGCAACACGGCATTATCCATTTGCTTAGCAGGGGGCAGAGGGAAGGGACATAGTGGCTGGGCGTTCCTGCACACGAGACTGGCTGACTCCTCTTCCTTCCATTTGTCACCAGGTCTGCCTGTTCCACACTGGAGCTAGTTCAAGTTTCAGCAGCATTGTGCCCAACTCATTGCCTGAGTTACAGGTAGCAGACAACATCAACTCCTATTATTTCGGCTGCTCCCCACATATAAATCACCCAAAGAAGTAGGCTCTATCATTTCTCTGTTTCACGACCAAGGAAACAGGGACTGAGAGACGTTGCAGCCTCTCAAAGCCACGGCTCATGGGCACCAGAATCACGACTCAAACCCTTTATCTTCAGACCCTAGAGTGTGAGTTCTCGCCCTAAATCTATGACACTGGCATCCTAAAAGAAGCAAAGGAGAACTCTATCTGGATGGCTCTTCCATTACTTTACTTTGATTCAAGGAACCAGGGAGGTGGGGGAAAACTTGAAGGTGAAATGATGGAAGGAAACAGAAAGCAAACCCAGCCAGGAAAGGCTTCTTCAAGGAGGCATTCCGACAGATGAGTCACGGGCCTCCATTAACTGAAGCTTTTACTCACCCCTGACGGGAAACATGGAAGCAAAGAGCCAGGAGATGGAGAAGCTGGCAGAAGGGACGCAGAGGGTACAGAGAAGGTATGGGGGCCTCTCCTCTAGGGAGCTCAGGGAGCTCGGGAGCAAACACTAAACTGTACAGATTTTTTTTCCAAGTTCATCCCCAGCCCCAAACTGAACTTTCGGGAGCCTCACCCAAAGGTGCACCTGACGGCTTCCTGCAGAGCACACTCAGCTCCGTCACGGGACAGAGCGGGGGGAGGGGGAGGAGCAGGCTCTTTCTTGAAGGCTGGTTTTCACAGAATCGCTTCCATATCTTCTCTGCGGGACTCTTATCACTCTGGACCTGGAGCAGGCCAGGCAGAGGGGGTGAGGATGAGGGGCCCTCCCGGGCCTGGCCTCCCATTCCTGGCAGGTGGCGCTGAGAAAGCCCCCCCAGGCTCTGACTGGGAGCCCCGCAGCCTGGCAGGCCTTCTCCCGGGTGGCACAGGTTGGACACTGGTAACGACTCTCTAGCCAGCCTAGGCTTGTGCAGTCTGACATCAGTTGCACACAGTTTCACAGTCATTTCCAGGATCCCAGCTCTCAGAGGTCCTTATAAAGCCGAACTGGACATGCCAGCTCACCCTGCATCCAGGCGGGCAGAGCCCAGGAATCTGACTGCAGATGTTGGCACTGCCCCATCCCACTGAGAGATGCCACCTTTGGTCTTTCCTGGGTGCTATTTCCCTTTCTCTGTGACCATCCCTACTCCATCCTGCTCCTATTTTGTGGAGCGAGAAATATGCAGGGAGTAATTTGACCCCAATGCAGTGGGCTGTGTGCACAGGTGGCCATCAGTGGGGGCAAATGGAGGGCGCATCTGAGAGAAGGTGGACAGCAAAGAGGACACTGGGGCAGCGTTTGGGGGGGGGGGCTTCCTCACTGGCCCTGCTTCTCCTGCAGGAGAGGACAGACTGCAGTCCTGGCTCATACGGCTCCCAACTTCCAAAACAATCCAAACATGAGGGATGAGGAAATAAGAGGAAAAAATACAAGGCCTGAGCTGAGGTGTTTTGTTTTTGGCTTTTGACCTAATTTCCAACCCTCTGGAGGTGAGGGGTTCCTAACTGTGTAAGAATGGGGATGTCTGTAGGTGTACCCTGCCTTCCAGTCACTGTGACAAGTCCTGGAAACCTTTCTTTGTGGAACTGATCCTAAAACCCCAAGATTCAGAGATATGGAAGAGGTCGTCAATCTTTGACTGGTTTGGAGAAAATAAAAGACTAAAAATGTGTCCTCCACAAAAGGATTCAGGAATCTGATGTTTTTTGTAAAATCTCACACACCAGGGAACAAACAAACAAGCTGAGCATCTGAAAGGTCTTTTGTAAGCAGAGCTGGGGGCCTCCCATCCCACCCACCTCTGCTGGTCTGCAGGCCCTACAGCAGAGCTGCCTGCCAGCCCCCTCTCCTCCCGCCCCCAGGCGCTAATGAGATGCGGGGAGAGGTCTGCAGCCCCCACAGAGCGGCTTGCAATTTTTTGTGGCTGTTGTTTTTGAATATGTCTTTCTCCAGAGCTCTGCCAACAGCTTGTTAGCACGTGGCTGTGGTGAGTGAGGAGCTTTAGGCTTGCAGGGGGCTAGGACAGCACCAACGCAGCCCCCAAGGGAGGCTTTCTGGGGACATTTGTCCACAGGGCCCCAGACAGTGAGCCCAGAAGGCATCTCAGGCAGCCATTGTCACACAGGGATCAGGAACCCCAGACCGCTGTCCAGGCAGCTGGGTTTCAAGCCCATCCCCCAAGCGAAGTTTCTCTTCCCATCTGTCTTACAAAGGTGTGAATGGATTTGACAAAGGATCAGGAAGGAGGGAGGAAGGGGAGGAGTTGACTGCACCCTCCTGCTACCACATGACCACCTACACCCCTGCACACAACACACACACACTCACACAAGGGCAGCCAGACATGTGCCGAAATAGACTTGGGCCGAAGAGCTGAGACCAAAGGGAAGCTGGGCAAAGCGTTCCCACCGTGGTGTGGGGTGTCCATAAGGAGTGGGGAGACGTGGCTTCGGGCTCCAGCTCTGTCTCAAGTCAGCTCTCCTTTCTCTGGATGTCAGCGTCCTTCTCCCCACTGTTAGTGGTCCAGGCTGTTCTATAAAAGTGCTATGATCATTCCAGACCACCTAGAACAACTCTCAGCAGCCCCCCTCCACCCCCAGGATCATCTATCCACAGGAGGCACGAAAGAACTCGTATTCGCTACAGGTTTGGGGAGCAAAGGCAAAGGCATAGACCTCTACAGGGTTGAGACTGCAGCCACCCAGCACCAAGAACTTGAGCTGCCATCGCCTGGGGTGCTTCCTCCTTTAGTTGAGAAAATCCCAAGAGACATATTCAGTGTCTCAACTCTGCTGCGCTCGACTAGTTATGTGCCTCATAGGCCACCCTCACGGGGTCTCTCTAGAGCTGTCTAGCATGTCTTTATCCAGAACCGCTTTCTGGATCACTTCAGGTCCCATTAGGTCTCTCTCTCTTGTCCAAATTCACAGCACCTGCTTTTTAAACTTCTCACCTGACGACTTTACACAGCCTACACCAGATTTTAGTTTTTTATGTTTCCTCTCAGCTAGATTTCTTTTTGTCACAAGGTACTGATGTGTTTCATTCTGAATTAAAGTGGAGTGTGTGTTTAGCTTAAATATATTTTATCTGCTATTTATTTTAATGCATCTGTTTTGTTTTGGTTAGTATTTTTGCAGTATGCCTTCCTTCATTTCTAGGACTTTCAAGTTTTTGTGTCTGTCTTATAGAGGTGTGAATGGATTTGACAAACGATGGGAAGGAGGGGAGAGAGATCTTGAGAAATTAACTATTCACCTGCTCAGCCTCCCCACTGGCACATCACCACATCACCACAACACCAAAACACACACACACACACACACACACACACACACACACACACGTGCGCACTCTACACAGGCAGCCAGACACTTGCCAAGATAGAATATGACCAAAGCACTAAGGCTAAAAGAATAAGCTATGTTTTAGGTGTTTCTTACAAATTGCATGTTTCTTACACCCAAACTTGAAACTGCTGTCTCTAAAAAAGCAGGTCTAATGGATTTCTATTTGTTGTGATTGCTGATGGATTTTAATTCATTTCTATCATCTCGTTTTGTGTGTGATCATCATGCCAAGAGAAACTCCTCAGTGCACCGCTTACACTTTGACAAGCTCAGGAGGTTAAAGGCTCTGACTGCTCCTTGCCTGGGTCATTTCTCACCATTTGTTTGCATCAAGAAATCCTGCAGAAAGAGGCGTAGAAAGGTTCTTTGGGACATAGAACAGGGTCACTGCCTACAGACCCACACAAGGAAGTGGGGTAGAAGGGATTAGCATAACATTAACCCAGTGATACTAATGCCTAGACCACAAAAGCTGACACAGGCAGGTATCAGACTATAGTAAGAAGTGTCAGGAGAGCAGACCAAGGGTAAAGATTTGGAGATTGAGCCTATTGAAGCAGCTCCAGTCTTTCAGATCCTACTTAGTTATTCAGAATCAACAGCAAACCACCCCTGAAGGGAAGGAGCCCCTCCCTACTGAAAGAGGACTATACCAGTGCCGTCTCTGCAATGGCTCAGGGCAGCCATCTTTCCGCCCGCCTGTGCCTATGCAGGAGCCCCTTTCCACCAACTCTGTCCCTCTGCAGGGCAGTGGCCTTCCTGCCTGCCCAGGGCTTCTCTTCACTGACCTCCCTCAGCAGGGCAGCTCTCCTCAGGGCTGCCCGCCTGCCTGTGACCAAGCAGGCCTCTCAGCAAACCTGTTCCTTTCAGAGCAGCTCTTCCTGCCCACTTGTGTCTCTACCAGCATCCTTTACTTTCCTGTCTCTTTCCCTAATAAACCTGTTCTTTTAAGTATACCTAGCGTCTCTGTCTCATGGAGAAACTCGCAGTGTGCTGCTGAAGGTGAGCTCTGGTGAAACCTCTCCCAGAGTAAACCCAAGGACCCCACGCTCAAAACCCGTCAAGTCCAAAAATGACATCATCAGGATGCAGAGATCCTCAGTGGTAGCAACCACCTGGACCTCTGGGTCACTTTCCACGGAGGCAGAGAGGAACAGAAGCCCACGCAGCATCACGTGGTTGCTGGGTGTGGGCACAAGGTTCTTTGTCCCTGTCCAGCATCCATCAACAGAAACAGGTCAGATCCTTAGCTTGGACGTACAAGAAATCGAATCCCAAAGACTTCAAAGACCTCAACATGATCACCATTGTTCTCTTTCCCCTTCTTTTCTCCTACTGTGTCTCCTCTTGAAGAGATTCTGGTTTTTATATTTCCTTTTTAGCCTCTACTGCTTTGAAAGTTATGCATCACACTTCTTTTAGTAGTTACCCTTTAGCAACCACTTAAAAAAAAAAACTCATTGAACTTAGCAGCATTTAAAATCAATCAATATACCTACCCTGCATCACTTTCCACATCACTTACTGTTAGCTGACATTTTAGTTTCACCTTGTTTTTTCATAGTGTTGTTATGGTCACTTTTTATTTAGCTTATCCAAAAGCGTATCTTTTCATTGTTGTTGTTTTTTTTCACCATTGGTTCTGGCTCTCCACTCCCTCCATCTGGTTCCATTTCCATCTCCCTGAATCAGAGCCTCTAGTTGTTCTTTCAACTGGGATCTGTGAGTAATAAATTCTCCTGGGTTTTGTTTATGTTAAAAAGTCCCTTTTCTTCTTTTTTGAATGATGACTTAGTTAGGATTTTAGGCTGCTAGGTATTACCCTACAGCAATTTGAAGCTATATTTTCTATTGCTATCTATTTTTACTCATGGTAAGTCTGCTTTTAGAAGAATTGTCATTCCTTTGTGGCAACCTAATTTTTATCTCTGGAAACTTTTAAAATTTCTTTTCTGAAATGTATCTAATAAGGGTCTAGATGTACCTTTGTTTTTATTTATGATGTATGGGATCTGATATTCTTCAATTTAGAAATTTAAATATGATTCTTTAATTCTGGAAAATTCTCAGTCAATATTTTTTCAAATATTACCTCATTCACTTACTCTCTGCTTTCTCCTAATGATATCTAGCAAGATATATTTTGATCTTAGTATTTTAACTATGTATCTATTAACCCTCTCATATATTTTCATTTCATATCCTGTGTTATAGTCTCCATGAATTCTAGATCACTAATTTGTTCTTTGGCCATGTCTACTATCTACTAGTACACACTTTTTTCTTGCAATGATGCAGTTTTTATTTCTAGAAACACGACTTGTCCACTTTTTCAAATCTGTTTCTGTATTACCCTGTCGTGTCCTTACAATTTTTATTCCTTTAAGTTTTAAAATAAGCTAATGGTTATGTTTACTGTCTCTACTGAGTCCTTTACTATACCTTCTTGCTTTTCAGTTTCTAACTTTTCCTGTATTCTTCAGTGGAGTTAGTTTCTTTAGGGAGTCTCATGTCGTCTGTGTGTAAACCCCACAGGTACCACCAGCTCGAGAGCAGTAATTATGCTAATTTCTAGGCATTACTTATGTGATGTAAATTGATACAAATAGTGTAGGCTTATATTTCCAATTTCTGCTACATGATTCTCTTCCACCCAAGACCTGAGTAAATGATAAGCTTTCTTGAAACTTCCCTAAACAGATCTGCTTTTTTCTAATCTCTTCATAGGCTCTTAGCTTTATGCAAGAAGGCCTCTGTCTCTGTCTCTAAACTTGCCTGGGTTTGAGGCTTAACTCCCATGCAAGCCTCCGAGGTCTATATCTGAGTCTTAACCTCCCTTGGGCTATCATGGTTCTCTGCTCTCACCCAACACACTAGTTTTGAGTTCACACTTCATCAGTGACACTGGGAGTCTGTATAGATTTGAATTTACTTTGTATACAGATTTACATATGTACAAATGGAAGGGACACCTGTCTATAGCTCCTCATTCTGCCATATTGACTGGAAGTCCTTGGTTCAGTTGTAACTAAGAGCAACTACAAAGTCACAGCCCACCAAGGGTGGGTGATGATCTAAAGGCCTAACAACAGGAGCTTTGTTAATGGGATCACGATGTTCCCGTGCAAAGGATCTGGCCCTGCCATTTTTTTTAATGTTATAAAAAAAAATGTGTAAATGATATGGGAAAATGGTGTCAACATCATTAAGTGTAAAAGAAAGGTTAGAAAATAGTCTGCACTGTCCTATTGTACAGAAAATAAACTGGGAACAAATACCAAAATGTTAACACCATTCAATCCCTGGACAATGAGCATATGGGTCATTTTTATTTTCTTCTTGTGACTTTTACTTCCTTTAGTAAACATTTATTTCTTGTATAAGAAGTGTGAAAAATATGAATTTAAAGTAAAACTTGACAAAATCCTGAATGCCAAATAAACAGAAAATCTGAGCTGCTCTCTTGAGCACCTTTCTCCCCAAAACCAGGCCCACGGACTCCGGGGAGCAGCCTTTAGACATCCACACTCGTGGGGCAGCAGCTGCTTCCCGAGCAGTTCACAGCTGCCCCACATTTATCCCCGCCACTAGAGAGAGCTCTTGAGCACAGTGTTTCTGAGCTTGTAGCTGCCCCTCGGTCCTCTGTCATGAGAACTCCTTGCCTGATGTCCTCACCATAATCCTTAAAGGAGGATGATCCCACAGGGCTCCATGCCTAGAATCAATCTTTAGTCTCCACTTCCCTGCCTTGGTCACACTGCCACTACTCCCTGGGGCATAGGGCTGTGCCAGGCTGCTGGTCTGGAGGGCTCTGGCAGTGGCTACCCACATATAATAACCTCTTCACCACCCTGGGCAATTCTTCTTTGACCCATGTTCTTACTTCTAGTTTGCTTTTTTCTGGATCCTCTTTGCCCTGCCCTTCTCCCTGGTTTTGAACGTCAGGAAGCACGGGTCGGGTGCCTGTCCTCACTCTGTGCTCCTTTGGAAAAGTAAGTCACCTTCTCTGGTTAACAGCTTTTCCAACTCCAGTGAAGACATCCTTGCTTGGGGCACAGAGGTGTGTTTATACCCTGACTGCAGAAAGCACTCTGTGTGCCATCCATACCACTGCCCAATTTAGAAGGGAACTCAGCTCATCTAGGCTGGATAAAGGACAGCCCATCTCACAGAGGCAATGCTATTAAAATAAACAATGGAATACCATTCAGCAATCAAAAAAGATAAGCTCATGCCATTCGCGGAAACATGGATGGAGCTAGAAGGGATCATGGTCAGCGAAATAAGCCGGAAGGAAAGAGAAAAATATCAAATGGTTTCACATATGGCAGGAATACAGGGGAAACAAATGAGCGAGAGACAGTCAGTGAGGGAGGGGGAGGATAAGGGCTCAAAAAGGGGTAGAAAAGAGCACAAGGAACTATGGAGACGGTTCACGGATGAATCGGTGGTGGGTAACCCACGGGGACTACACAACAATGTAAAATATAAGAAGAAAAAGAAGACGACAAAGAGGAGGAGGAGGAAGGGGAGGGGAGGGGGAAGGGGGAAGAGGAAGAGGATCAGGAAGGGGAGAGGGAAGGGGAGAGG